>PVJS01017894.1:2500-35580 GCA_004027185.1 Glis glis | reverse complement strand
GTGGGGGGTCTCTGTAGGGAGCGGGAGGTCTCTGTGGGCAGCGGGAGGTCTCTGTGGGCAGTGGGGGGTCTCTGTAGGGAGCAGGAGGTCTCTGTGGGGATTGGGCAGTCTCAGTGGGTAGGGGAGCTCTCTGGGGGAAGGAAGGTCTCTGAGGGTAGTTATAGTAGGTCTCTGTGGGAGGCCTCTGTGGAGGGAGGGTAGCTGTGGGGAGTGAAGTGTCTGTGGGAGGGGTCTTGTAGATGGGAGGTCGCTGTGGGGAGGGGAGGTCTCTTTGGGGAGTGGGTGATGTCTTGTGGGAGGGAGGTCTCTGTGTTTCCTGTTTGATGATGGTGTGAGGTCTCTATATAGGGTGTTTGTGCAGGTTTATGTGGGATGACTCTGAAAGGTCTCTGTGTACAGTGGGGTGACTGGGAAATTGGGGGGAGGTCTTTGTGAGTGTGGGTGGGTGTTGGAGATTGAGCCTAGGGACATTCTTCCTTCTACACCCCAGCCTCCCCCTGTCTTTTTTTTGAAACAGCGTCCTCACTAAGTTGCTGGAGTCTTGCTAAGTTTACTGAGGCTAGACCTGTGATCCTCCTGTCTCAGCCTCCCAATACTGGCATTACCGCGTGCCACTGTGCCAGCTGGGGGAGGTCTGTAGGGAGCTCTGTGTGGTGTCTGTGGGTCTCTGCAGGACTCTTTGTAACAGGTCTGTTTGGGGGATGTCTGTGGGGGTGTGAGGCTTCCCTGGAAGGTCTCTGCAGAGGCTTGGGTGTGTGAGAGGCACTGTGTGGCTGGAAGTCTCTGTGTGGGGTCTATGGCGGGGTCTCTGCGTTGCTGGCCTTCCTGCACCGTTAGAAGATAGGACCTTGGAAGTGTAGAAACCTCCGAAAAATATAATAAAAATATGAGAAAGTTAAGTTACGGCCCCAGATAGGGTTAACTTATCGGTTAGTTGTAAATTTGGTTGTAAACCCCGACCTGGCGCTCACCTGGGTCTGCTGTGCCTATCAGTGGTCATTAGCATTCCCAAAGTACTTGCTTTGCTGCATCCCCGTGTCTTGCTTGCTTATCCTGAAGAAGACTCCTACAACTGCTTACACGGAGCCATCTGCACCTGTTTTCTTTTCCTTATAAAAATCCCTGCTCCCTGGAGAAGGGCACGGATGAACTCAGAGGTCTGATTTGAGACCTGGGTCTCCATCCCGGCCGGTTATTAAAGGCTTCTAATTTGCTTTTAAACTTCTCTCGTCTCTCTGGTTTTTTGTGACAACTCGGTTATGGCACCTTAGTCTTCAACATTTGGTGACCCCGACGTGACTAGCCACCAAGTTAAAGTCCAAAATTCCTGAGACGACGAAAAAGTCCAAATTCTGTCTCCCTTCGTGGCCAGTCCACTGGGACTGCAGGATAAAGGGGAGCTCCTGAGAAACACGCCTCAGCCCTCTGCCGGACAGCCACGAACGGACCTCAGGAGAAGCCATCTGGTTTTCAGTAGGTCGACCAAGTAGGAGGTCTGGACAGGCTGGACGCAGCCGCTACATTCCGGTCCCCAGGCAGACCGGGACCTCGGATCTGCTAGGGGGGCTGGGGATGAGTTTCGGAGACAGTGAGTCTCTGCCCCAGCCGCGGGTAGGTGGATCCACCATCTGGTGGGAAGGTTAGAGGAAACTCCGGAGGAACCCCTCCGCCTCCACCTTCCTTCTGTTGTCGTTTGTCTGTAGCTACAGTGAGTTTAGTTTTCGTGGTTTTGTTTTTGTGTTCTTAGTGTAATTTGTTTTCATGGTTTTGTTTTTGTGTTCTTAGTATAACTTGGGTAAGAATTGGTAGTCCTTTTTGGTTAGTGTGGTGACCGTTCTGCCACTCTGTAGTATTTAAAACATCTGCCTAGGGGGCGTGTGAATGAAGTGAAAGTGTGTATGTCTGGAGTGGCTGCTCCATGTTGCTTTTTAAATGAGTTGTTTTTGTCTATGCTCTGGTATTCAGTTCTGTCCTGATGGTGCTTGTGCTAATGTCTTCGTAGCGATTTTAGTCATTGCTGGTGTCTTTATTCTCTATTGTAGTCTATGTGGAAGTGGAATTCTCCCCCTCATTGCTGGGTTTCTTAACCTAACCTGTGATTTCTAGGTAATAATAGGCTGAAGGATTTTATCCTTCACAGGGTGTAGCTAAAGTTTTTGTTTAGACCGTTGGGAGACAGACAAGTGTTTGCTGACGTTTGTGGACCGGTTGCTACTCTTGTTGTTTTATCAAGTGGTATTCTGTTTTTTAAAATGGGACAAAATTAGTCTGCAGCTTCGCTGTGTCTCACTGACCTTGACTGCTTCTTAAATCACTTTCAGGAATTTCAGAGGCAAGCTGCTAACTACAGCACTTCAGTTAACCCCTTTGTTCTTCACAGGCTGGCCAGTGGAAGGAACTACTGATCTCCCCACTGCTCCCCGTGTTCAGTGTGAAATGTTTGGCAGGCCTGGCCACCCTGACCAGGTGCCCTACATCCAAATCTGGTCTGATATTTTATTTAAGAAACCTTCCTGGTTAAACCTAAGTCTAGAAATAAAGAGAAACCAATGAGTGCCCGTCGGTTCTGCCCCTGTCAAAGATGGGACACTCTGTTAAAAAACCTCTGGGAAATAAAACTTGGGGAAAACTCTTGCCTTTCTATACGCCGGCTGTGTCCTCAGAAAAGTCCATGCCCCTACTGCACACAGACTTTATATTGGAGGCTGCAGGGACATTTGTTCTCCGATTCCTGGGCTCCCCTCCTCCGTCACCTAACAGAACACTGCCCCTGTAATGCACCCGAGAGCCCTCAGTGCAGAGATTGAGAAGGAGGAGCACCCATGAATAGCCATTTCAGCCCTCTTGTCAGCCTTAGACTTTCATCCCCACTTAAGTCATGGTATAATCTCTGTGAAGCAAATTAATAAGACACAGGATCCTCCCACACTCGAGATTTTGGCTCTCATAACCATGATCCACCCGTGGCTAATGAGAGTGTCCTGGGAATTGGAATGTTTTTTAAATTAGAAACATCAAAAATATCTAGGGTACAAATGAGGGTACATGGGACCTCATCCAAATAAAGAAAGGAAAGGCAACAAGTAAGAAGGGGCAAAGGTAGGAATGGCAAAACCTTAAGCCCATAGGGACCCTCCCCGATGGACAGTGAAGCCTTGTTCTCCCCCCCTGAGAAATGCCGTTAAAATGAATTTGGTTTTCTTTTCTTTGTACTTCGTAATTAAAAAAGCCAGCACCCTCCTTTCTCTGAGTCACCTCACCTAAAATGATTATGAGCAACTTCCTCAGGCTCTGTTCCTTCTGAAGAAAAGGAGCACATTCGCCATGAAGCTGGGAAAAACTGTCCTAAAACCTGAAGGGAGATGTCACCTCAGACCCGAGACAAATTAAGGCTGTTTCCCTTCCTTCCATCCAAATTGGAATCCAAATGATGATCAAGGTAAAGAGGCGTCTTAACCAATTTTGTCAGACTCACTTAAGAAGGGTAAAGGCTGCCTATTAATTTTTTCAAAGGTGAGTCAAACCTTGCAAGAGCCAATGGAGGCACCTAGTGCCTTCCTCGAGCGTTTGCTTGAAGCCTACCAGCTGTATACTCCCGTAGATCCAGAAGCCCCTGAAAATAAACAGGCACTCAATTTGGCCTTTGTAACCCAGTTGGTCCCTGACATTAGAAAGAAGTTACAGAAACTAAAGGGTTTTAAAGGAGAAAATAAGATTGTTCCAAATGGGAAAGGAAGGAATAAGATAAATTCAGAAGGCTAAAAGCAAGTCGCAGAAAGTTTGAGCATATTGAAGAAATGTTTGTGCAGGGTAAAGGTTATGAAAGTAATAAGATGGTTAATATTCAAAAGGTTTACAGTAAAATGCTAAGTTTGCTGTCCAAGGTTGCTGTAAAATGTAAATATCTGAAAGGAAAAACTGTAACTCTTTAGAGTCAGGTCACTGTAAACTACGGCAGAAAGGAACCAGTATGTAGGGATGAGAAAGAGATGTAAGAAAGTATATGAGTATGAGAAATTTTGATAAGAAAAAATAAAGGAAGAAAAAAACCCAGATAGGTTGGTCTAAGAAAGACTTTTAACCAGCTAAAACAAGCGTTGATAAGGGCACCAGCCCTAACCCTCCCTGATCTTGAAAAACCATTCCAGTTGTATGTGGCTGAGAGACCCTGTCGCATCAGGATGGCCTAACTGCCTAAAGGCCATAGCTTTGGGTCAAGAGCTTCACCTAGTGGCCCCTCATGCTATGGAAACTGTTTTAAGATCACCCTCAGACCGCTGGATCGCGAATGCTCGTCTAACTCACTATTAGACTTTGTTGCTAGACTCTCAGAAGGTCAAGTTTCTAGCCACTAGCTCTTTAAATCCTGCCACCCTGCTGCCAGATGACAACGAACAGGAACAGATTCATGACTGTTTGGAAATCCTCAGTGCTTTTCAAGGAACCCAGCTGGACCTGAGAGATGTTCCCTGGAAAAATCCAGATGGGACACTGTTCACGGACGGTAGCAGCTTTATATTGGAAGGAATCTTCATGCGGCGACCTCCTCACAGGTACTATGGGCACAAGCTCTGGTGTCTGGAAATAGCCCTAAGGCCAGTGGGGGAAATGCTGGTCTTACCTGTGACCCTGCAGTGCCATCAACTGAAGAAACCAGCACACTCAAAACAAGACAAACAAAATAGACTGACTCTGGGTGGGCAGACAATGTTGCCTAATAAGAGAAAATGCCCTGTTTGTGTTCGTGTAAATGCTAACAGATGTGTTTCAGTTCAACCTAACCCTAGGTTATGAAGAACAAGCCCAGGAGACCACTGGGATATTAACTTCACAGAGGTAAAACCAGGCTCCTACAGCTGCAGGTATCTCCTAGCATTTATGGATACTTATTCTAGATGGGTAGAAGTATTTCCAATGTAAAGTAAGACAGCTTAGGTAACAGTAAACAGCTCATAATAGAAATTTTACCTCGATTTGGCCTCCCCTATATGATAGGGACCGACAATGGCCCAGCCTTCATGGCTAAGGTTACTCAAAACCTCTCTAAAATATCAAACATAGATTGGAAACTTCATTGTGCTTATAGGCCTCAGAGTTCTGAACAGGTAGAAAGAATGAATAAAATCAGAGAAACTTTGACCAAATTAATCTGAGTCTGGCAAAAACGGGATATAGACCTTCTTTCCTCCACCCTCTTCCGGGCGCGATGTACACCCTATGTAAAAGGAATAATTCCTTATAAGATTATGTTCTGAATGTTTGTTTAAATCCTAATCCATATTTAACTAGTTCTTTACAGGCCCTACACCAAGCCAAAAAAAAAAAAAATGTACACTCTGCTATTGCGGCTGCTCAAACTGAACCTAACAGGTCCTAGTTAAAGACTCTCCACCTGTTCCAGCCCGGTAACCAGGTGTACATGAAGAAGCTGCCTGCGCATCCGCTTGAGCCTCGTTGGACTGGACCCTGGATTGTTATCCTCGCTAAAAGAGGCTTGGATTAATTGAAAAGCCAGCTCCACCCAAAGATCAACCGACTGAGGCTAAATGGATGGTTCAGAAGACCGAATAGCCACCAAAGATAAGACTAAAAAAAACTTAAACATGGACATTAATAATAAGTTTAAAAATTGCTTTTAAATTGTTATAGAAAATAAGAACTGTGTTAATACTAATTGGAAATGTTCAGGCTAAGACATTACCTTCGCAGGTAATTTAGCCCCAGAAAAATAACTTCTGGGTATCTCTAGCTTCCTCCTTAAATTTAACATCTTTTTGCCTGACCCAGAATTCTCATTTCCATTACATGCTTGGTTCCTGTTTGTATCCAGTATGTAAGCCTGCTGCAGATATTAAGGACCTAACCTTCTTCTCTCACTTCCCAGGAAAAAATGTTACCTATGCGGACTTAGCATCCTGGGGACCGACAAGCTGGGGCAAGCCAGAAGGCAGCCTTCGTTTTTATACCCCAAATGTGGTGGTTGCCGAGGGGGACAAATGTGTTGAATTCATTAATTGCACATCTCCCCAATGTGCCTCAGTTTAAAGAAACAAAATCTGTAATAAGACTTTTCCCCATGTGTCTGTTAATGGTTATGTTAAACTTCCCTTAGGTTGGTTCTTCACTTGTAATGCATATACCACAAACTATATCCCGCCTAATGTTACTAATGCCCATTGCTGTTTATCCCGCTTAGCAGTGCTGTTACCCTCAAAGGATGACTTAAAGGGACTGCTCCCAGATAACGGACATAAGAGAGCTGCCCCTATTCCTGTTTCCCCTGACTGTAATGATGAGGTTAGATTTCTCTCTGATACTGAAGCTTGTGCAATGATTTTCAGCAAGTTTTATTAACATAGTTTTTTTTTTGTTTTTTTTTTTTGTGGTACCGGGGATTGAACCCAGGGGCGTTCTACCTCCGCGCTACACCCCCGGCCCTGTTTTTTATACTTTACTTTGAAACCAGGTCTCACGAAGTTGCAGAGGGCCTCACAGAAAGGCGTTGCAGAAAGGCGTGTGTCCAACGACTGGGCTGTAACGTAGCAAAAGCCCTAAATGCCACCTCTACGGCAATAGCCCTCTTAAATACCGAACAGAAACAAATCCCACAAGCTGTGTTAGACAACCGAGCTGCTATTGATTATTTGTTGCTGTTTCATCATCAGGGATGTGAAAAAATAAAAGGGATGTGCTGCTTCAATCTCACTGATAATAACAAAGAAGTACAGGATAAAATTGATAAATTAAAAGCTCTAGCAGCAAAAATTCAACAAGATCAAGGATTTTTAGGAATTGAATTAGGAGGCTGGCTACAGTACCTCCTCCCCTTTTTAAGCCCTCTGTTGTTAATCTGCCTAGTAGCTCTAGTGGGACCTTGCATTATAAAAGCCTTGGCAAGTTTTATTAACAATAGAATTCAAGCTATAAAGCTGTTTGTACTTCAGAGTCAGCTCCCGTATCTTCCCCTTGATAACGAGGAAACTGTTTAAAAGGTTTTAAACGTAGATAAGATCAGGGGGGAATGTAGAAACCTCCGAAAAATATACTAATAAAAATATGAGAAAGTTGTTACGGCCCCAGATAGGGTTAACTTATCGGTCGGTTGTAAATTTGGTTGTAAACCCTGACCTGGCCCTCACCCGGGTCTGCTGTGCCTATCAGTGGTCATTAGCATTCCCAAAGTACTTGCTTTGCTGCATCCCCATGTCTTGCTTGCTTATCCTGAAGAAGACTCCTACGTGACTGCCTACACGGAGCCATCTGTACCTGTTTTCTTTTCCTTATAAAACCCCTGCTCCCTGGAGAAGGGCACGGAGAAACTCAGAGGTCTGATTTGAGACCTGGGTCTCCGTCCCGGCCGGTTATTAAAGGCTTCTAATTTGCTTTTAAACTTCTCTCGTCTCTCTGGTTTTTGTGACAACTCGGTTGCGGCACCTTAGTCTTCAACAGAAGGACACGGGGGCTTGCTGCTTCCTGGCTTCTGGCTGCTCCATCAGTGCAGCGTGGTCACGGCACTTGTCCTTCTGGAAGCCCTGGGGTTCATGGCCAGTCCCAACACATCCCAGGACTTGTCCTTGGTGTCCTGAGGGACCCAGCACAGCCGGGCAGGCCCCTCCTGAGGTCAGGGTCCCAGCTCTGCGTCCCCCTTTCCTTCACCCCCAGGGCTGCATTGCTGGGGTGCAGGCCCCCTGCCAGTCTCAGCTCTGCTTTCACCGCTGGGCCTACACTGGAGCTCGACTTAGTCACTTAGTCATCTGGGCCGAGGACCTGGCACGGCAGACCCCAGGGCCTGTGCCCATCCCCCTCTCCCCGAGGTGGGGCCCATTCCCCCTGCCGTGTGGACCCAGCCCGGAGCTGTGCCTTGTGTACGGCCACTGGAGACTTTTGGGGCTCCCACCTTTCCATGTGGACCGGGGCCTGGGGCAGGGGACATGGTGCTGCGGCGGAACAGAGGCCACTCCCGGGTGCCCCAGCCCTGGGCACTGGGCACTGTTGCTGTTGGTTGTTTTTTTTTTTTTTTTTTTTTTTCGGTACCGGGGATTGAACCCAGGGGCGTTCTACCTCCAAGCTACACCCCCGGCCCTGTTTTTTATACTTTACTTTGAAACCAGGTCTCACGAAGTTGCAGAGGGCCTCACTAAGTAGAGATAGAGAGAGAGAGGGAGAGGTGAGATCCTCCGGTCTCCGCCTCCCAAAGTACTGGGATTACAAGCGTGCGCCACCACGCCCGGCCCGTTGGTTGTTTTTGTATTGGATATTAAGCCCGGGGGCATTCTACCTATGTCCAAACTACACCCCAGCCCTTTTTATTTTTTATTTATTTTTATATTTGGTACTGGGATAGAACCCAGGGGCATTCTACCTCCGAGATACACCCCTACCCTTATTTTATTTTTATTTTGAAATAGGGCCTTGCTAAATGGCTGAGTGTCTCTCTAAGGTGCTGAGACTGGCCTTGAACCTATGATCCTGCTGTCTCAGCCTCCCAAATACTGGGATTACAGGTGTGCATCACCTCGCCCCACTCCCCCTGGGCATTTTGATGGGTCACTCCCAAACTCCTGGTGAAGCCACATCTGTGTGATTGCCTCTTTCCCCTCAGGTCTCCGGGGTGAGTGAGGGCTGGGAACCAGGCAAGACTTGCTGTGTGACCCCAGGGCAGTCCCTCAACTCTTCCAAGTACCCACCTCTCCTGGGAGCAATCCCGGGGCCACCTACGTATATAGACGTAAAGGCCAGCAGACTCTGAGTCACGTCTCAAGTTCTCTAGTGCTGACTTTTCCACTGAATGTCAGCTCATCCTTTCTAGAATTCTATAGGGATCAATCACATCGTGGAGAAATGAATCCTCCCCCATGTGCTCTGTGTTTCTCTGTCCATCCCAGGGAGAGACGGGGCTTCCCAAGACAGGCATCAACTTCCCTCTGAGGGGCCTGCTTCTGAACGCAGGGCCGGGCATCCTCCCTCCCATCCTCCCCTCCAGACTTCGAGCAGCTTCCTGGCTCAGGCCCTTCCTGGAGCCCGTGTGGGGGTTTTCAGCGCTACAAGGTCTCTGTGCAGCCCTGGGAAGTTTAAGGTAGAGAGAGAGCATTGGAAAGATGGAGGAAATCAGATCCCAGGCGAGTCTTCCTCATCTTGTTTTTAGTTTTTTTTTGTTTTGTTTGTATAATGATGATACGATGAAAACACAAGTTTCAATAAAGAAACTCAGAATAGGTCTGGAGTCTTACAACACCTCCTCCACTTCCCGCCATGTCCCAGCCCTTTTAGAAGCCAAAGCCCACCGCAAGCCCAGGTAGACTGAGGCCCTCTTAGGAGAAACAAGCAAGCAAACAAACAGAGTGTATTGTGCAACATTAAATATCTTGGATGTACTAACATGAAAGCATTTTTCTCTGTGTGGACTAAATTTTTTCTTGAAAACATGTCTTCCTACTAAAGAAGACTGGAGAAAAATGTCCTGGTTGACCAGAGAAAACACCTGCCCGATATGGACAGTGCCTGGGACAGTGATGGCGGTGGCCCGAGGCCCGGGGCACGGGCTGCTCATTGTTGAACCGCTGGCCTCTGATTTGCCTGTCCCTGTGGCCCTTGGGGGTAGCTGCATATCCCAGTATTCTGGTCTGCTCCGAGCAGCAGGTAGGCTGGTGGCAGCAGGAAAGCCCAGAGACGGGGGATCCGGTCTGCTCATTCAGCTGGGAGGCACCACGTTCACGGTGGAGGGTCATCTTCTTTTCCAGCATCTGGCCAACAGCTCTCAGGAGCTCCTGAGCTTCTGCCACGTTGGGGTCTACGCATGATCTGTGTGAGATCTGCCTTTGGCTCTGGGCAGCGGTTGCTGCAGGCCGACCTTTTTTGGGGAGATCTCCCCATCCTTTGATTTGTTTCTTGGGTGAAATCCATTGAAGGAAGCGCCCCAGGCTTCTCTGGAAGAAGCTTTCTGAAAGGGCCTGTCTCTTCTCTGGAGGGTGCTGCGAGCTCTGGCTCTCCGGGGTGGCTTCTCGTTCCCTGACCTGGTCGAGCGTGCAGGATTCTTCAGTCCTGTCTTTGTGATTTCCTGGGCTGGGCCTCCTTCCAACCTCGTCCTTGTAAGTATGGGCCAACATCTTGCTTTGTCTCTTGCATGAATTCTGATGCTTGGGGTCACCTAACACCTGCGAAGCCAGCATGCCACCAACAGGTGAGCTCTGGAGGCGGCGCTGGGACACCTGAGGGGCCAGACTGTCTGCAGCGAGGAGCCTGTCAGTTGAACAGTCTGGAGGGAGCAGCTCTGTGGTGCAGGCGCAAGGCTGCTTGGCCGTCTTGATCTCCACTTTCTGCTGAAATTCACTGACTACTTCTGCCCGAAGGCACAGCTCTCCTGAGTCTTGGGTCGCACAGAGTCTGGGCAGTACGTGGACTTTTAGGCTACCCCTCTCAGCCTCCGAGACAGTTGTGCTCTGACAGGTTGTGTCCTTGAGGCTGCATGGGAGGGTCTGAGCAGGCTGCCTGCTCTTCCAGCCAGCCCCAGCTGAGGGCCCCTGGCCCAGATCAGATGCGATCCCCATCAGGGCCCCCCGGATTTCCTTACCTGCAGGGGAGGAGGCAAGTGTGCCCACAGCCTCATCAGCGATTGCCTTCTCTCTCAGACACGCCTGCGATGTTTTGTCTGGGAATGTGGCAATCTCAGTTGCTGAGCTGGGTCCAGATGCACAGGTGGCCGAAGGGGGCCGGGTCAACTGCAGAAGGCTGGAAGATGCAGACTTTTTCAATTTAAAGACATTCACGGGCCTGAGGATCTTGAGGGGTAAGCTCCACCGGTGCTTCACCCAAAACCTTGTAATATGCTCCTCCAGGGTCTGCTGAGTGCACGGATCGAGGAAAGGAATCTTCCAGCAGGTGCTTATGCAGGTTTCCCAACTTTGGGAGGATGCCAGGTGTATGGTTTGCCTCTGAGTGTTGGATGGAGAAAGAAAATTGTTGACGTAAAGCCAGGATCGACGCACGCTCAAAGGGATCAGCCCCTTGCTGATCTGCGCCGACTTCAGGCCCAGATGGACTTTCAAGATGTTTTCTAGGTCCTCGTTTCTGTTGGTTGAGATGTCATCTCTTGACTCGCTGCTCGATTGCCTCAGCAGGGTTCTCTCTGGTTCCACAGAGTTCTCCTCTGGAACCTTCACTGGGAAGACTTCCAAGGCCCTGGGTGGATGTTTGGGGACTTTTCCTAGAATATGCCCCAAGTTCCTGCCTGAGTCCCTCCTCGGCTGGAACCTCACCATCTGTACATTCTGACTGCTTCCACCTGTAGACAGACAGAGCCTTTCCGGGCAGGGTCTGTCCTTTGTCTGACACATCCGTGCTAACTTGTCCTGCAGCTGCATCAGTTCTTGGATCCTGCGGGGCAGGTCCCTCCGGTGCTGAACGAGCCACTTTTGAATGTGCTGCTCCAGTTGGCGCCGGAGCTCCGGGTTCATTGGCAGGTGGTCAGGCAGGATGGAGGCCGCCCAGTCATCTTTGGAGAGGTTAGGAGTCAAGACACTATAGACTTCCTGAGGTCTTTGGGCCACTGAGGGTAGGGACCAGCCAGTTCCTATTTGTTTCCCAAATAAGGGCATTTCTGGGGGTTGAATTTCAGTTGGCACAAGAGACTGTGGCTTATTCTGGGATGCTCCACTATCTGTAATGTGGGGTGGAGAAGAGGGTATTTGGGTTTGGAGGGAGGACTGGAGATGAAATGGACCCAGAGCTTGGGGCTGAAATTGGGGTACAGATAGTATCAAGGGTGGGGAATGGGGCTCTAGAAGGGACAGGGGCTGGGCCTGGGGAAGCCGTGGAGACTTTTTATCCTGCCGTTGATCTGGGCCAACACTGGAGGTTTTGTTGAAGAAGAAGGAAGGCAGCAAGGCGGAACTTTGGGAGATCCAGGCAGCAGCCACCAAGGACTCACTGTGCAGAGAGGGGAGGCCCCAGAAAAGCTGGATATATTTCTGCTGAAAATGGTCCTCCAAGACCTTGGGATGGCAGAGTTGCTGGGGACCAAGTGACTGCTCTGACTTATCTTTCATGTCCCCAAAGTGTTTTGGGCTGGTTGTGTCCTCCCCAGCACCCAGCGAATGCGACACACTCGTCGAAGAACTGAAGGGGTTTCCTGGGTCTGTTTGTTCCAGAAATGATCCAATGTTTTCCTTTTCTTTCCAAACTTGAATCTCAACCTTATTTGTGACTTTCGTCCCCAGGAGCTTCTGGCCTTCGGAGCCGAGTGAAGAGGGGTCGCCGGCAGCCATCTGCCTGCTCCCGAGGTCTCCCGGGGCCGAGGCCTCTGGCGGGTGGCAGGAGAGCCGCTCGCTCCGCGACTTGCCTTCTGCTGAGGTGGCGGGGCTCCAGGCCTTGGTTGACACCTGCCACCAAGGAACGGCTGACATGGGAGAGCCCTGCGTGGCCGGGGTAGGAGAAGAAGGGAGACGCTTCCGCAGGAAAGAGCTGCGTGTGATGGCTCTGCCTGGCGGGGGTACTGTGGAGTCCCACTGAGGAAGATCTGGAGTCCAGTCTGGCAGTGGTTCAGAGAAGGATGTCGGAGGCCGGGGACAGGCCATGGGTTTTGGGGGACATGCTGGGGGAAGGGAATGGGTTTGTGGCCTGGGCAAAAGAGGTTCCTGGGGGAGCAAAGGTTCTGGGGGCTGAGAGGCAGGAAGGGATGAGATTGAACCACTAGGAGCTGAGGAGGTCGCCGGGCCTGGTGACAGAGAGGAGGTCTGAGGAGACGGGCTAGTCAGCAGGGGTGTGGCAATGGACGCGCTTGCCGCGCGCTCCCCGTGTGGCTGGTGGGCTCCAGCAGGGCCTCTTCTGCACGCCTCATCAGGGGGGTCCTGATGTAAGGGCTGATGGGAGCTCTCTTTGTCAGGGGGCATCCCCAGGAGGCTGCAGGAGACAGGAGGCACAGGCTGCAGCAGGGAGCGGGGACACGAGGGCAGGGTGGGCCGTGGCCCTCCGCTGTCCATACCCTGACTTCACACTTCTGCCACCCCTCACCCTGTTTTTGTTTTTATCGGTACTAGGGATTGAGCCCAGGGGCATTCTACCTCCGGGCTACACCCCCAGCCCTATTTTTTAGTCTTTATTTTGAAACAGGATCTCACTAAGTTGCGGAGGGCCCCACTAAGTAGCTGAGGCTGGCTGTGAACCTGCAATCCTCCTGTCTCAGCCTCCCAAGTACTGGGATTACAAGCATGCGCCACTGTACCCAGCTTGTTTGTGTGTGTGTGTGTGTGTGTGTGTGTGTGTGTGTGCACGCGCGCGCATGTGGGTGCATACTGGGGATTGAACCCAGGGGTTTTTGATACAGGGTTTGGCTAAATTGCTGAGGATCTTGCTAAATTGCTGAAGCTGACTTTGAAGCTGCGATCCTCCTCTCTCAGTCTCCCAAGTACTGGGATTACAGGCATGCACCACCACTCCCCCTCACCCTGGGTCTTAGCACCCCATATCCACATTCTCCCCCTCCCCATCGGCCCCAGGCTGCTCTGGCCCTGGGGTCCCACTGTGGGCCTCGGTAGGAAGGATGTTGGAGAGGAAGGGAAAGCTGTTTACCGTTGCATGAAAGAAGCCATGCTTTGAGTCTCGTCCAGGTATTCCAGGCCATCTCTGCAAGCTGGAAATCAGGAGGTTATGGAGGTGCAGGGAGGGGCGTGGGGTGTTATGGTAGGCTGAGCAGAATGCTCCCTCCGAAGAGACTGGAGGAGATTAGACTGTGGAACCCACGCCTCAGTGCCCAAGGTCATATGACCATTGACTGACGCGGTCGCAAGGTACACGCAAGTGCTGCTTGTCTGTCACCCTCTCTTGCCCTCACAACTTGCAATGTGGGAGGAGGGGGCTCTCAAAAAGGAATCAGCCTAGCCAGGGACCTGGAGCCCTCAGCCCCAAACCCATGTGGTATCACTCCACTGGGCCCACACTGCTCCCTATGGGGCGCCTGTCCTGCCCCTCCCCATCGTAGCTTTGTTCTGAGCAGGGAATCTGATCGCATCCTGGCTCTGATTTCTTCCCCAGGAGCTTCCCTCTCGGGCTCTGCAACTGACATCCTTGGTGTCCTGGTGTTGGTCCCTCGAGGATGGGCCAGGTCAGGTCCACGCTGGGACCTCAGGACTGAAGGCGCAGCCTTACCTTTCAGAGCTCTACTGTTCTGGTTACTTTTGCTCCTCCCCTTCATTTGCATCTGACACTGAGAAACAAGGAAGAAAACAAAACAATAGCAAACAAACAGACGAGGGGCTGAAGCCCAGTCCTCACTCTCCTCTCTTTAGGCAGCCTGCACATTTATCATTCATGGGTGTTAGGATGGTCCACACTGAATTCATGGAATCTGGTGTTTTCTTTTTTAAAATTAATTTAAGAAATTAAAAAAATTTTTAATTAATTAATTTTGGTACTGGGGATTGAATCCGGGGGCGTTCTACCTCTGAGCTACACCCCCAGCCCTTTTTCTTTTGAAATGGGTTCTTGCTAGGTTGCTGAGGGTCTTGCTAAGTTGCTGAGGCTGGCCTGGACACCTGCGATCCTCCTGTCTCAGCCTCCCAAGTACTGGGATTACAGGCAGGCACCACCATGCCTGGCTTCTTTTACTTATTTTTAAATTGGACACAAAATTTTTTTTGGTTTTCTCCTTTAAGAAACACAAAGAGGAGTTTTCTAAGAGGCTCTGCCATGGATGTCTGCAGTCACGTGCTCTGCTCAGAAACAACTCATTTCTATAGCTGCCAGGTTGGGTTCTGCTTCCTGAGACCCAACATGACTCCAGCCTGTCACAGGAGCCCACATCGGCTCAGCACAGCTCCCCTCAGCCCAACACAGAAGACCAGGCCTGGCCCAGAGGCCCCTGTGGTGAGAAGGCCGCTGGTGAGCCAATGCTCAGGCCTGTGCCTCCCCAGGTCCCCCACGCACAGGATTCATCTTGGGCCTCCGAGTCAGGTGTCTGACTTCGCTCCCTGCCACCTGCAGAACATCACACATGCCCTGCGAGCCTCAGGAAGACCTCCCGGTGCCCACCCTCGCCCTGCCCTGTCCTGCCTGACCCAGAAGAGTGATGGTCTGCCTCCCAAGATGGCCCCTCAGGTAGTGTATTTGATTTGGAAATGTGGAGATTGTAATAAGAGAGAAAATCATTCGCTGTTGGGTGTGGGTAGAGGGTTTTTTTTTTTTACTCTGTGTGCACACGTGTGTGTGCGTGTGTGTGTGCGTGCGTGTGTGAGAATATAATTGTATCTTTTCTGTCAAAGGAGGTAGTTTCACTTAAATGGCCATTTTGTAACCTGGTAGGGACTTACATTCCTTCCCCAAATTAACATCTCTTAAGAGATTACAGGTGTCGACCCTCCCCCATCTTCCCCTGTAGCTGACCGGGAAGACTGTGAAGCTGGAACTTCGACCAATAGGAGTTCAGCACAGGAGGAAACTTGCTTTAGGGATATAAGACCCACTGGGTTCTTTGTGAAGTGTGCTCTTTCTCATATCTGGGAGCACCCTTTTTTGCAAAAAAAGTAAAATCGCTTTGCCAAGTATTTTCAAACACGTGCCGTTTCTTTAGACGCCTTAAAAAGTTATTTCTAACAATTGGCACCCAACGTGAGGCACAGCGCCCCTCCTGGGTGGTGAGGATCCCCTCTTATTAAGGGAGACACATCCTACTGCCGTGTTGCGGTAGCCTTCAGAGAGGGGACTCACAATCTCTGGAGCAGGTGATTAGACGGTGTAAAAAGTTATTTCTAACACGTGTGTGTATGTGTTACCAGGGATTGAACCCAAAAACATTCTACCTCCGAGCTACACCTCTAGCCCTTTTTATTTTTTAGTTTGAAACAGGGTCTTGCTACGTTGCAGAGGGCCTCCCTAAGTTAATGAGGCTGGCCTCGGACCTGCAATCCTCCTGTCCTAGCCTCCCAAGTACTGGGATTACAGGCAGGTGCCACCACTCCTGGCTAGTATCTTACCTTTCTGATGGTTTTCTTTTTCCCAGGTGGTGGTGAGGACTGATCTCCCGGGAGGAAGGGCAGTAGCAGGAGGTAGAGCCCCACTCCACACACGAGGGAAAGGGCTACATCCACTGCGCAGGCAGTGAAGCCCTGGCTTAGCCATGCGGCACTAACGCTTTCTAGGGGAAAGAGAGAATTCATCTCACCATCAGAAAACTGAGCACCAAGGGTTTCCTTTGGGAAATAAGGAGCGGGCCCAGGCCCGCATCACAGTGCTGTGGCCTCCAGGTCACAAAGGGTCCTGGGAGTGGGGGAGGGGCGGCCAGCAGAAGAGGCTGCACCACTCCCTTCCCCCACCCCAGATCCCACTTGCTCAACCTGTCAGAGGTGCCCTCAGTCAACTCCATTCATTCCTCCTCCAGCTCAGAGAACACCTAGTGCCTTTATCCATTGGAGATATTGGCTGCAGGTGACCAGTTTTACAGCCCTTGAAAATCTGCCGCTGATCCTGTGATCGTGGTGACTGCCCAGGAGTTCTTGCTGTCACCAACACCTTTGTCTTTGACGCTTGCTTTCCCATACAGTGTTTTTGTCTTATATCAGTGCAGGAATAGAACTTAAATTTCTTTTACGTTCAATTTAGTTTTGTGAATTTTGAATGCTGAGTGTTTTATTTTTGTCCCATTTTCAATCAGAGGGACTAAATACCCAAATTATTACTATTATTTTTTTCCTGTGGCTCCGGGAATTGAACCCAGGGGTGGTCTACTTCTGAGCGACACCCCCAGCCCTATTTTATTTTTATTTTGAAACACAGTCTTGCTAGGTTGATGAGAGTCTCACTACTTGCTGAGACTGTCCTCGAACCAATGATCCTCCTGTCTCAGCCTCCCAAGTACTGGGATTACAGGCGTGTGCCACCATGCCTGGCTTCTAAATACCTAAATTTAAAATAATCATTCAAAATTCATTAATCTAAATATGAAAGAATTAGAAGCAACTAAAACTTGAAATGTCATTTTTGTAAGTGTATATAGCATTTATAATTGTGGATTTCATAAAGCTTAAACTGCATAAAGACTTGCTGCTGCTACACATACACACACCCCACATCCTTTCACAGTCCAGGCCAGTATTTTCAAATCCAAAAAATATTTGCAGCCAGGCGTGGTGGCACACCCTCTAATTCCAGTACTTGGGAGGCTGAGACAGGAGGATTGCAGGTTCGAGGCCAGCCTTAGCAACTTAGCGCGACACCCAGCAACTTAGTAAGACCCTGTTTCAAAACAAAAAATAAAAGGGGCTGGAGGTATAGCTCAGAGGTAGAATGTCCCTGGGTTCAATTCCTAGTATCATCACCACCAACACCACAACCCACAAAAACATCCACAAAACAACACAACAACAAAAAACTAAAGTACATGATTTGTTTATTAGCCATCAGGGAAATGCCAATCAAAACTATGATGAGATATCTCACCCCATTTAGAATGGCTATTAAAAAAAAAACAACCCAAATAACCATCACCAGCGAAGGATGTGGAGAAAGGGGAAAGCTCGCTCCCTGTTGGTGGGGATGTGAATTAGTACAGATGGAGAACAGTATGGAGGGAGGTTCCTCAAACAATTAAGAATAGATCTATCAGCTGGGCGTGGTGGTGCACACCTGCAATCCCAGTACTTGGGAGGCTGAGACAGGAGGATCACAGGTTTGAGGCCAGCTGCAGTAACTTAGACCCTTAGCAACTTAGCCAGACCATTTCAAAATAAAAAATAAAAAGGGCTAGGGATGTAGCTTGGAGGTAGAACCAAATTTTTACCCCTCCCCAAAGCACTAGGTTGAACCATATATAACTGCCAATCTCCAGCCAATCTTTTGCATCAGAAACTATGTCAGTTTCATATGGTTCAAAGTCATACACTATAAAAGAACAAAGGTTTTAAAGTTACGGCCGCTTAATAGACACTTCTGTTTTTACACACCCATTGAGAAAGTCTGCTTAAAGTCAAATTCTGCTAAGAAGACCAGTCAGCCCGCTGGAGGCCAAACGTTGACGTGCACACTTGTGAGCTAGGGGTGAGTGCTGCTCACAGTAGCTGATGTGACAGCACCAGCATGTTGGCCTATGGGAGGGAAAAGTCTGGATGTGGTGGTATCAAGCACGTTTTCATTAGTGGTGTACCGAACTCAGAAAATAATTTTCCCTTTGAAGACGTGTTAATGCTTTCCTGTAACAGACAGGTACAGTCGGCTCGGAGCACACACACATCTACTGAGCGGAAGCCTGCGTGGACGGGGACTCTGGCCTCTGACGCCAGGGTGCGTGACCTTGGGCCAGTTCCCTTCTCCAGGCCAGAGTCCTCCTGAGAGAGGCGCCCCTGGGGACTTCTAGAGTTCCTTGCTATCTTAAGATCCTGGTTATCTGTGCATTTCATTCCTTTGCCAACAGGATGCCAGCTGTGGCATCAACCCCCGACCTGCCGCTCTGGCACGCAGCTCACTGTTCAACCCTCTTTGCCGGGGATGGCTGCTCTCCTGTCCACCCTGGGCGGGTCCCTGCCTGCCTGACCTGTCACTGGAAGTTGAAAGACCAGGTTTACTGTCCTCTTTCCACCACTCCACAGAGCTCCTCTTTATTTATTTATTGGTGCTGGGAATTGAACCCAGAGGCATTCTACCTCCATGCTATACCCCCAGCCCGATTTTATATCTTATTTAGAAACTAGATCTTACTACATTGCTGAGAGCCTCACTATGTTGCCGAGGCTGGCTTTGAACCTGCGATCCTCCTGTCTCAGCCTCCCAAGTACTGGGATTACGGCGTGTGCCACCATGCAGAGCTCCTCTTTGAAGTAGGTTGCTGCTTCCCTTTCTCATGATGCCCAAACTTCCGCTTAGTTTACCTGTTTCCCTAGCATGGTTCGCCTGAAGTCATCGGCCACCCCAGTGTGCAGTCTCTATTTCCCTCTGACCCCTCACTAAAGTTGGGGTGCTGCCTGGTGGTAGGAGAGGTAGGAGACAGAATGTCAACCTGCAGCCCCCTCGGGTGTGAGGGTGTGTGTGGGCTGAGGGCTGAGGACCCTGTGGCTCTGAGGGGCCAGTAGATGGCGCCAGTGTGTGAAGGGAATGAAGGAGAAAGACCAGAAGAGACCAGCTGGACTCACGTGGATGTCTTGACGGTTGTCAGCCCTGTTGTTTTTCTAGGGATAGTAGCAATCACAAAAGGATTGGAAGCATAGAAAGACCCCAAATGAGTCGGGCACGCCTGTAATCCCAGTACTTGGGAGGCTGAGACAGGAGGATCGCAGGTTGGAGGCTAGGGTGGTTATTTTAGAGAGACCTTGTTTCAAAATAAAAAAAAAATAAAAATAAAAATAGCTGAGGGTATAGCTCAGGGGTAGAAACTCCCTGGATTCAATTCTGACAAGAAATTTTTGCTCCCTCTTTCTTCTGTTCACGCCTGCCATCTGCACATCAGCCGCCAGGGGTCAGCAGAGTCCTATGCAGTAACATGTCTGACTCACCCAGGTTGCTCCCCACACTGTCCCTGCTCACAGGGTTCCTCCCTCCCTCCCTCATTTCTCTTTGGAGTGATCTTTCCTGAGCACCATCAGCAGGTGCCTGGGCCAGCCTTGGAGGATGGTCCGTCAAGTAGCTCAGGGTTCAAAGCTTGCAGAATTGTTTCGGGTCGTATCCATGTCTGCGCATCTCAGAGCCCAACGTAGGGATTCGTATGGAGACTTGCGGGATTGCGCTCTGAGTCTTTCTGCAATCTTTGGCCTCTTTGGTCTCTCACCCGGATGGGCTTGGCTTTCCTCGCTGGACCACGCGTCTGTGCCGTGCTCTACCACGGTGCTCAGTACGGCAGGTGTATTAAGCGCTTTCCCAATTCGCTGTATTTTCAACTTATGATACTTATTTTTTGGGGGAACATAACCAAGTTGAGAAGCCCGATTCTAGGGAATTCACCCTACTTTTCCTCACATGGAGGTGTTCCTTTACTCTCTCACAGACCAGAAAAAGAGGAATTCTCTTGGGATGTCTTCTGCCTGTGCTAGGATTGCTTAGTTTTCTTTAAGCGTCCTCGGAGCGGCCAGCTTTGCATGTTGCTTTTTTTAGCTTTTGAATTAAGAAAAATTCTAAGAATTTCCTGATGTGTTGTAAGTCCAGGGCTTCAAATTAATGATAGATATGTTGTTTAGAAAATAAGTTTTCTCTCAAATAGAAGGGCTTCAAAAAGCTCACTTTCCGCTTGCCTTCTGGCCTGCCTGGCTGCCTCCCTTCCTTCCTCTTCTTCCTCCTCCTCCTCCTCCTCCTCCTCCTCCTCCTCCTCCTCATCTTCCTCCTTCTTTTGTGGTACTGGGGATTGAACCCAGGGGCACTCTCCCTCCAAGCACACCTCCAGCCCTATTTTATTTTTGTTTTGAAATAGGGCCTCACTAAGTTGCTGAACCTGTGATCCTCACATCTCAGCCTCCCAAGGACCTGGCTTCTTCTGGTCGTCTTTATATAAACATTTCCCTAAAATCTGGAATGATAAACATGGGGGATTAGAAACCCAGGATCATTCCTGATTCTGAACAACAAGATGGATGGATGGTGGTACCATTTTCTGATGCAAAAGAGCTGGAGAAGGAGATTCGATGTTTGTTATAAGCATAGTGAATATGGGCTGCCTGCTCATATTGAATGGGTGTCTAATAGGAGATGGCAAATAGGTTACTTGTACATAGTCTTGTCATTCAGGAACAACAGCAGAACTACAAATCATAGTTTGGGACTATTAGACACGTACTCGAAGTCGCAATCATCTTGACTTGGAATGAGAAAATACAGAGGGAAAAGAAAGAGTTGAGCTGTGCGTGGATGCACAGGCTCAGACACAGAGAACGAAGGCCATGGAGGGGCCGAGGACCATCTCGTGAGGTAGTGCATATGTTTCAAGTTAGAGGCGTAGAGGCATTTAGATTCGCTTATCGCTCTGAAAGACCCTCTGCCCTGACAGAGAGGCTGCTTTTGTGATGGTGAATGGTTTTCTCTCTAAACCGTAAAGTTAAAAAGTACCATGTAAGCCGGGCATGGTGGCACATGCTTGTAATCACAGTACTTGGGAGGCTGAGACAGGAGGATCGCAGGTTCGCGGCCAGCCTTAGCCACTTAGTGAGGCCCTGCACAACTTAGTGAGACCCTGTTTCAAAATAAAATAATAAAATAGGGCTGGGGGTGTAGCTCAGAGGTAGAATGTCTCAGTACCAAATTGGACTCGTCAAAATTAGAAGTTTGATGCATCAAAAGATACTATCAACAGAGTAAAAAGACAACTCAGAATGGGAGAGAGATTTTTAAATTAAATATATGATAGGGAGTTAATTCCAGAGTATACAGAACAGTTCTAAAGCTCAACAACAAAGGGACCAAAAACCCAATTGAAAATGGACAAAGGACTTGACTAGACATTTTTTTTCACAGAAGATATACAAATGGACAGTAAGCACATGAAAAATGGCTTAACATCACTAGATATTAGAAAAATGCAAATCATCTAGCTATACCACTCTTGGGTATCATTCTAAAGGGACAGAAATCAGAGAACTACAGTAATATATGCGTATCCATGTTCACAGCAGCACAATTCACGATAGCCCAACAATGGAACCAACCTAGGTGTCCATCGACAGATGAATAGATTACAAAATTGTGGGATATACACACAATGGAATTCTACTCAGCAATAAAGAAGAACAAAATAATGGCTTTTGCAGGAAAATGGATGGACCTGGAGAACATTATGTTAAGACAGACTAGCCAGTCACAGAAAGTGAAGGGTCATATGTTTTCTTTCATATGCGGAAGCTAGGGAGTAATCGGGATACCAGAGAGACTTCAGATAATGGAGGAGAAACTTCAGTGGAGCCAGGGAGGTGGTCTAGGGGAAGGGGGGAGGAGGAAGAGGGAGGATCAATGAAGGAATCACTTCCATCGACATTATGTACATATATGAGAATACCAATGCCAATCTCAATACCCCATGTGGAGAAGGGGGGGAGAATTGGCAGAGAGCCGGGGAAGCCACCAAGTGCTGTGTGCATGTATGTCACTATCACTATGACTTATATTATGATGTGAGACTAAAATGCACCAATAAAAGTATATATTAAAAAAAACCAGGCATGGTGGTGCATGCTTGTAATCCCAGTACTTGGGAGGCTGAGATAGGAGGATCACAGGTTCGCAGCCAGCCTCAGCTACTTAGTGAGGCCCTCCGCAACTTAGTGAGACCCTGTTTCAAAGTAAAGAATAAAAAATAGGGCTGGGGGTGTAGCCCGGAGGTAGACTGCCCCTGGGTTCAATCCCCAGTACTACAGGGGGGAAAGAAAAGAAAAAAGAATCTAAGAGTTAAAATAAATAAATAAATAATAAAAAAAAGAAAAATGCAAATCAAAACTGCAACGAGTCATAATCCCAGTACTTGGTAGGCTGAGGCAGGAGAACTGCAGGTTTGAGGACTGCCTCAGAAATTTAGCGAGACTCTCAGCAACCTAGTGAGACCCTGTTTCAAAACAAAAAAATCAAAAGGGCTTGGGAGTATAGCTCAGAGGTAGAACGCCCTTTGATTCGATTCTCAGTCCCACATACACGCACACACACAAAATGGCAATAAACCATTTTGAACTCATCAAGATGCCTATTCTGAGAGAGAGAGAGAGAGAATGAACACGTATGAGTACGTGTTGGCAAAGCTGTGGAAAAGCTGGAACCCCTGGGCACTGTTGGAAGGAGTGTGAAATGACGTAGCCATGTGCAATACAATATGGCGGCTCCTCAAAAATTAAATATATAATTATCACATGGCCCAGTGATTCCCCTTTTATATTCCCCAAAGAATTGAAAGCAGCAACTAGAACAGATATTGTTCATCTGTGTTCATAGCAGCATTATTCACAGTAGCCCAAAGGTGAAAGCCACCGTGTCCATTAATGGATGAAAGGTAAACACGATTTGTTATATATACACACTGAAATGTTATTCTGCCTTAAAAAGGAAGGGAATTCTTTTTTTTTTTGTGGTGCTGAGGATGAAAGCCAGGGATGTTCTACCTCTGAGCTACACTCCCAGCCCTAATTTTAACTTCGAAACAGGGTCTCACTAAGTTGCTGAGGGCCTCACTAAGTTGCTGAGGGCCTCACTAAGTTGCTGAGGGCCTCACTAAGTTGCTGAGGCTGGCTGCAAACCCGCGACCCTCCTGTCTCAGCCTCCCAGCTAAGAGGAAGGGAATTCTAATAAGCTACAGCATGAACCAACATTGAAGATATCGTGATAAGCATAATAAGGACAAATGTCTTATCATTCTACTTATAAACGATACCTAGAGCGGTTGAATTCATAGAGACAAACAGAAAATAGTGGTTTCCAGGGCTGAGGGGAGAGGACTGGGGAGCCAGTGTTTAAGGGGTACAGAGGTTCAGTTTGGGAAGATGAAAAACTCCCGGATATTGATGATGGCGATGGTTGCATATACCAATGTGACGGTATTTAATGTCACTAAATGTCCACTTCAAATGGTCAACATGCTACATTCTATGTTGTATATACAGTCAGCCCTCTGTATTTGCGGGTTCTACATCCACAGAATCAACCAACTAGAGATGGAAAATATTTGAAAAAAAATTCCAGAAAGTTTCAAAAAGCAAAACTTGGATTTGTGACAAACCAAGCACTCCCCTGAATCCCATGGAGGCTGTGAGTCAGATCCTGCCACAGCATCCCACGGTTCCTCAGCGACTCTCCGGCTCTCACCGGAGCACAGTTTACCTCAGGTACTGCGTAGTTTAGGTCTACCATGGTTGTGCTTGTAATGAAAACACACTTACTGCCATGACCCCAAATACCTGACAACCACAACTTAGAGGAAGGAAGACTTATTTGTTTACAGTCCTGGAGGTTTTAGTCCATGTTAGGCTGGGTCATGTCTGATCAGGGTGGGGCAGCAGGAAGCAGAGAGAGAGACAGAGAGAGAGTGAAGGGGGTCTGTAGACCCCAAGACCATACCCCCAATGACCTACCTCCTCCTACCCTGCCTGCCTACATTACTGCCCAATAAACCCATTCATCCATCATTAGATTAATCCACTGATAAGATTAGAACCCTCATGATTCAATTATTTCACCTGTGAACATCTTGCATGATCTCTTCCAGGAGAGATTCTTTATCCAATCCATAGCATTCCCTAAATAATACAGTATAACGGCTATTTACATGACATTTGCATCAAATTAGGTGGTAAAGATGATTTAAAGTATATTGGAGGATGTGTATAGCTTATATGCCAATTTTTTTCTTGGGGGAGCTGGGGATTGAACCCCGGCCCATTTATTTATTCATTCTTTCATTTATTTATTTATAAACAAGATCTTGCTAAGTTGCTGAGGGTCTCCCTAAGTCACTGAGGCTGGCCTCGAAGCTGTCATCCTCCTGCCTCAGCCTCCAAGAAGTGGGATTACATGACATCACACTTGGCTATATGTAAATATTTTGGATAAGGCACTTGAGCAGCCATGGATTTTGGTACCCTAGGGAGTCCTGAAAGCAGTCCCAATGAGCGACTACATTTTACCACAATGTAATTTAGTGACATTTGTTCATAATGTTGCTATTGATGATAATGGGTTGTTATGATATTTCAGAGGCTACATTTTGTCTCCCTGAAAGTGAATAACAGGACTTGAGGAGTCCCCGCCGTGTCTTGAACGTACTAACTACATACTGAGAAGTGTCTCACTGGACACAGCTGTTGCGTCTCCAGTTTGACAAGAAGCTTACTATAGGTGAGAGATTGGCTAGTACCAGAAGAAGGAGGACTCCACGCCAGAGTAGCATGGTCAGGTCCAGTGAGACATAGTGATTAGGAAATCCCTTTTTGACTGGGTATAGCGGGGATCTTTCACTGTTAGCCAAAAGTGGTCCTGTATCTTTAAAACGTGTTCTGATCTGAGGATGATGTGTTGTGGGGACAACGTGACCCTTTGTGGTCTTCCCGGTGGAGCTTCTCCCCCAGAGGTCAGGCCTCAGCCCCTGGGACCCACCACCTGGGATGGGATGCTCCTGGGGGCACCAGATGGGCCAGGACAAGACTGTCTCAGTGAGCCACCCGTTGTCCGAATTGTGGAAACGTATAAAGGGTAGATCTCCAAAGTCAGGTCAAGGTTTATTAGAAAATAAATACGATTTATTCTAACGCTGGAAAAATGTGTCCTGTTTCTGAGGTCGGATGGACAGGAGAGGAAGCAGCGCCCATAGCGGCTGCACGCTAGATGGCGCTGTTGGCCCGCGCGGAGCCGTCCATCAGCGCTGTCACTCATCCGAGGCGGGAGAGGAGGAGATAAAGACCTGGGCCTCAAACTTCCCGCATCCTAGCGGGTCCGGAAGAGGCCGATCTGATCCGATCCGATCCGATCCGTTAGCCCCGTGTGCCAAAGGGACCCATCAGATGCGCACGCTCCCGCAGGACGCCTCTGCCCCGGGCCGCGGCTCTCAGAGACACCATCTCCTCCTCCACGAGCAGGCAGCCGGCAGGCAGCCGGCCCTGTGCACGGACACCCGCACCCCCATATTTCTTTTGTCACCTGAAGGTTTCCAGTTAGAAGCAGACAGTCCTCTGTGGCTTATCCGTGAGATGGCGACTTTGAGAGGACCAGGGAGTCCTCCCCAAGCTCTTGGTTGCTTCTGAGTTTGCGGTCCTTGCGGCCACCTCTGTGCTTCCCCACACCTGAGAATTACTCCTGGTGGCAGTCGCCGGAGCCCCGGACAGCTGTCAACTCGAGGCCCATCTGCTTCTTCCCTGCTCATTATTTTAGTTTTTGAGGGAAGCTGTGGCCCAGGCAAGACATAGTAACTCATCCAAGAGAAACTTTCTTATTTTCCTTTGTAGATGGTAGTTAAAACACTTCATACGTATATACCTTCCATTATAATGACCTGTCGTCTTTACTTATTATTTTGAATGAGATATATTTTTTTCCATCACGGCATTTACACTTAAAAACAGAGGGAGCCAAGCCATTTTTAGTCTACCAGATTCGTTTAACAGAAGAAGTGTAGATATGCATATTTTTGTATATATGCATGTGTGTGTGTGTGCATTTTTTTGTTTTTGCAGAATTTGGCTGCTCAAAGTTTTAAAATATGGGTTGGAAAGGTTTCCTATGAATAGGTTTTGGATTTTTAATTTTATGGAAGCTATTCACTGGACCATTGTATATTGTTGCAAAGTAAAGACTTTGGTTCTTGCCCCACTGTAACGTCATGCATCGCTTAACTACAGGGTAAGTTCTGAGAAATGCATCCTTAGGTGACTGTGTGTGTGTGTGTGTGTGTGTGTGTGTGTGTGTGTGTGGTGTTTGTGTTTGTGTGGTACTGGGGATTTACCCCAGTGACATTTTACCACTGAACTATACTCTCAGCCATTTTTATCTTTTATTTTGAAACAGGGTCTTGCTAGGTTGCCGAGTCTTGCTATGTTGCTAAGGCTGGCCTCAAACCTGTGATCCTCCTGTTTCAGCCTCCCAAATACTGAGAATTACAGGCATGTGCCACCACACCCGGTTTCCTTAGGTGATTTTGTTGTTCTGCAAACATAAAGTACACTTACGAAGACCTAGATGGTATAGGGCACGACACACCTAGGCTGTGTGATGTATTTACATTTACATTTATGAAAGGGGAGACGAGAAGCTTCCTGGAAGGCAGGACAGCAGTGTCTGTGAGTCACAGACCTCCTCATTCTTTTGTCAGACATTTATTAAGAAGTTTCGACGTGCCAGGTACCGTGGAGATGGTCGTGACATCAACGACATGGTCCCTGCCACATGAATTCTTCTGGAATTCAGAACTCAGTGATGGATTTTGAACAGTGAACACGACATAAGATTGGATCAAACACAGCAGCAAATGATGCGCTGAAGAGACCCAGGAACACGAGATGCACAGCGCTGCTGCCGGCGGCACCTCATACTGTCTCCCAGTGAATGTTTTTCGTGTGTAGGAGCACACTCTAGAATAATGATGACAGCATACACTAGTCAATGCAGAAACCAGCAACAGTCATTGCTGTCACCGCCACGGCCTATGTGTTGTGCGTGACTGTGACTCGCTCGTCTCTGTTTACACTAGCAGCATCAGGGCTGCATGAGAAGTGTGTCATGCTGTGGTGCTGTGACAGTTACAGTGTCACCAGGCGGTGGGGATTTTCAGCTCCATTACAACCTTGCGAGACCACCGACATACATGCGCTCTGTCTTCGACTACAATGTCCTCATGCAGGACATGACTGTATATATTTTTGGTTTCTTTTAAAAATACTGGTGGGTAGCCGGGCGTGGTGGCGCATGCTTGTAATCCCAGTACTTTGGGAGGCTGAGACCGGAGGATCTGGGTTCGCTGCCAGCCTCAGCTACTTAGTGAGGCCCTCCGCAACTTCGTGAGACCCGGTTTCAAAATAAAGTATAAAAAATAGGGCCGGGGGCGTAGCATGGAGGTAGAACGCCCCTGCGTTCAATCCCTGGTACTGCAAAAAAAAAAAAAAATACTGGTGGGTGTTTGGAAGAAAATGTGCCCTGCCTATGATAAACCCATTTAATTTTTCACAGCACTGTGGGTGTTGGAGGATGAGAAGTGAGGGGATGAGATGGGCAGGAGCTGGTCTTTGGGCTTTTCTTTTGTTTTTTCTTTTTGGTACTGGAGGCTGAACCCAGGGGCATTCTATCTCTGAGCTGCACCCACAGCCCTAGTTTATTTTTTATTTTGAAACAGTCTTGGTAAATTGCTGAGACTGGCCTCGAACCTAGGATCCTCCTGTCTCAGCCTCCCAAGTACTGGGATTATAGGTGTGCTTAGGAGCTGGTCTTGATAATGTGCACCTTGAATCCTGAGCCTGAGTGAAAGGTAGAGGTCACTGATTTGGGTTGAAGGCTGGGGTCACCTATAAAAGGTCCCTTATGACACACTGTATTTTTACTAGTGTGGTAATTTGCTTAGCATCTGTTATGGTTTAGCTATGGAATGTCCCCCGGAAAAGCTCAGGTGTTGGCAGTGCAGTGTGGGTCAGAGGTGGGTGTGGCTGGGGAGGTGGGCGTGACAAGAGACAGTGGGCATGACAAGAGGTGGGCGTGTCAGGAGGTTGTGGGCCTGGCAAGAGGCGGTGGGCCTGGCAGGAGGAGGTGCTGCTGAGGGCATGACCTTGGGATCTGTCTCTGGTCACTTCCTGTTTCACTCTCTCTGCTTCTAGAAGCCATGATGTTTCTTTCTGCCTTGGAGACAGCTGACTATGGACTGAACTTCTGAAACCTCTGACACCATGGGCCAAAATACACCTTTCCTCCTCTAAGTTGTTCTTGTCAGGTGTTTTGATCACAGCAAAGGAAAAACTACCTAAAACAGCATCCTTCTCTCCCACCAGACTATAAACTCTATGAAAGAAGGGCTGGGTCCGCTTGCCTCTCAACTGTGTTCCCACCACCCAGCATGGTGCTGGCATGGAGAACGCACTCGGTGCATCTGGAGTAAAATGTAGGGCCTTGCCAGGCATGGTGGTGCACACCCGCAATCCCAGTACTTGGGAGGCTGAGAAAGGAGGATTGCAGGTTCAAAGCCAGCCTCAGCAACTTTGTGAGAGAACCTATTTCCAAATAAAAATAGGGTGGGGGTGTAGCTCAGAGGTAGAATGCCTCTGGGTTCAATTCCTAGGAAAACACACACACACACATGCATGCATGCACACACACACGCATGCATGCACGCATGCACACACGCACGCATGCATGCACGCACATCCTTTGCTAGGGTTTGTACTGCTCCATGTGACGGGGGCTCAGCTCCTCCAATCTCACCACATTCCTTAGAAATGATTCAAGAGGGCCGGTGTGGTGGTGCACGCTTGTAATCCTAGTACTTTGGGAGGCGGAGACCGGAGGATCCGGGTTCGCGGCCGGCCTCAGCTCTCTCTCTCCCTGTCTCTCTCTCTCTCTCCCTCTCTCTCTCTCTCTCTCCCTCTCTGTCTACCTAGTGAGGCCCTCCGCAACTTCGTGAGACCCGGTTTCAAAATAAAGTATAAAAAATAGGGCTGGGGGTGTAGCGCGGAGGTAGAATGCCCCTGCGTTCAATCCCCAGTACTGCAAAAAAAAAAATGACTCAAGAGGAAGTGTGGATGCCTGCCCTGGCAAAGGGGAGATGAGATGCTTCCTAGAAGGGCAAGACAGCAGTGTCCCAGAAGGCACAGACCTACTAGTTCTTTTGTCAGATATTTATTAAGAAGTTTTGATGTGCCAGGTACCATGGAGATAGTGGTGGCATAAGTGGACATGGTCCCTGACACATGGTTTCTATTCTTCTGGAATTCACAATCTAGTGATAAACATATATCTAGTTAAATAGGCCCAACACACGAGTGTACAATTACACACCAACTTCAGCAATTTGGCACCATAAAGTCAAGAAACATCTGTCTACGAGAGTATCTACAAGTGGAATTCAACCTGGACCAGAGAGGTCAGGAAAGGCCTCCCATAGGCTGTGAGACTTCTGCTCAGGAAGCCGGAGGGAGCCTGTGCAAAGGCTCTGTGCACGAAGGAAGCAGAGCTTCCTCAAAGACCTGCAAGATGATGAGATGCCTGGGACCTGGGAGCAGGAGAGCCCGGTGTCAGGTGAGGGGCAGGTTGGAGAGACCCTTAGGTGTTGAAGGTTTTAGTCTTTGTTCTTAAAGAATAGGTGGTCTTGAATAAAAGCAGGGGATGGCATGATAGGTGTATCAGTTGTCTCTTGCTGTGTAACAAATGACTCCAAAATCCAATGGCATAAAACAAGTCACATTATTATCTCACAGCTCTGTGGGTCAAGCATTTGGTCACGGCTTGGCTGGAGTCCCTGTCTCTGGGTCTCCCACAGGGCTGCAACCAGGAGTCAGACGGGGGTGCAGGTGTCTGAGGATAGGAGGAGTTCAAGCAAGAGATGAACAGATTATAGCTCGGATGAGGGTGGTAGCTGTGGTGTTGGTGAGCAGCAGGTGGATATATTGGGAGATACTTAGGAGGTAAAATTGAGAGGTAATAGATTAAAGATGGGTTGTTTTAGTCTATTTTTCCATTGCTGTGACTAAAATACCTGACATGGGAGAGAGAGGACAGACAGGGAGCAACAAGGGACAGCTGTAGTCCCTGAGGCCACACCCACAGTGACCTATGTCCTTCAGCCATACCCTACCTGCCTAAGATACCACCCCGTAAATCCATTTAAGTTATTAATCCTTCAGTGGATTTACCTACTGATCAGATTAGATCACTGATTCAATTATTTCATCTCTGAATACTGTTGTACTGGGGACACCCTTTCAACACATGAACACATGAGCCTTTGGGGGACATTCCAGATGCAAACTATACAGGAAAGACAGAGAGAGTGACATAGTTTCTTGCTGGTGAGCACTCATTCCTAGGGACCAGATGAACTCTTCTGAGATGGGACGGTCTGACCTGGCCCTGCCCTGTCTGGGAAGGATGCTCCTTCAGGGCAGAGAGAGTACTTGACTAACACCTTGCCTCCTTTCAGGTAGTCGAGCACTGAAAATTCTATCAGAAGCCATTACAAACTAATGACAGCTCTTCCAAAGGCTGCAACACTTTAATCACCATTTCTCAGATTTATGTTCAGAGCAATTAAGGCAATCTGGGAAGTAAGGACATAAATCACTAGATGAACATTTGACATTTAGTGCACCGTTATTAGTAATTAGGGAACACTTAGGGTGGTGGGTGTCAGCCGGTCTCTTAAAGAGCAATCTCAAATTATACAGGACTTGAATTGGGGTGCAATTAGAAGTATAAATGGAAAAGAGGTCTTCTCAATTAAGACATTGCTGACTTAACTATTATTAAATTATGGATGAGGAAGAGTTGGGGAGGAAGAGAATCAAACTTCTTTCATTAAAGAGTCCCAAACAGTAAATAATGGGAAAGAGATGGAAACTAGTGTCAGTCATCGAAGCCTGGGCTTTCCTTTGCAATATTCGACCACAATCAATACCCTTTTAAAACATTTACTCAGAGAGTTTCTTTTGCGAGAGTTTAGCCACCTTCTTTCTTATCAGGCACCATCCTGCTCTTTAACTATAAATTTGTAATTAGTAAACAAAACAAAACCAAGCGCCCTATACATTAGAAAGAAAGAAATTCAGGTCTTGACATGCTTGTAACATGCTTGCTTCCTGTTTTGAGTCCAAAGCTAGGCACAGTGATGTACACCTGTAATCACAGTACTTGAGAGGCTGAGACAGGAGGATTGCAGGTTTGCGGCCAGCTTCAGCTACTTAGTGAGACCCTCTTTCAAAATAAAGGAATAAAATAGGGCTGGGGGTGTAGCTTGGAGGTAGAATGCCCCTGGGTTCCATCCTCGGTACCACACACAAAACTGATGATAATAATAACCACAACAGCAGTAGTAGCAGAGCGAGCAGCTCTACTCGGGCATGCAAGGCCAGGAGTAATGGCATCCTGGCTTTGAAGCTTCTGTCCTGTTTACACAGCAGAGGAGTCTGGTATTAACAGCCCTTTCATGTTTCATACTGAGCTCATCGGGTACAAATAGAAAACCTTGAGGAAATGTGAGTCTCTTCCCTGAGGTCACTGTTGATTACGTAGACACCGACAGCCCCCTCCAGTCCTGGGGTCTGCACATCGCCCCGTGCAGGATGTGCAGGGGCCTCTAGGGTCAGTCTCACTTGGTTGATGAGGGGCTCTCGAGCCCCCCCCCCCCACCATAGTCCTCTGGCTCTTGTGTGTTTGGTGGCTGGTGGGACTTTCATCCCGGGTGAGACCTGAGCTAATCCTCCCTGCTCACTGCTGTCGGCTTGTGTCTTACTCAGAGGAGCCTCCCGCTATGGAAATCCACCCGGCAGCCAGAGTGTCTCCGTCCTGCAGTGTCCTGGTGTGTGTTTCGCCACATGCAAAGCAAGGAGGAGGAGTGACGAGTCACCAGTGGGTCGAGGTTAGATGGCCGTGGCCCTCACTGCACCCGCAGTAGAGCATCGCTAGAGGCGCAGGAGAACATGAGCGAGATGAAGCAGGGACAGTCTTGGCTTCGTTACAGATCCATTGCCTTTCCAGATTTCTACCACCTGCACGCCCGAGTTCCTGGAGCAGAATTCTTCAAACGTGATAAAGGTACCCGAGCTGGGAGAAGGAAGAACTCTGTTCCTTCAGCTAAGTGGCAGATACTCCCTGACCCGAGCTCGGAACCCAGAGCAGTCACTTTGATTTACTTGAGGCCGAGTCACATCGAAAGTTACATCAAGGTCTGGGGTATAGCTCAGTGGTAGAGTGTGTGCTTAGAGTGTATGAGGTTCTGGGTTCAATTGCCAGCACCCCCCACAAAGGAGCTACATTAAGCACGAATGCATCTGTAGCAACAATAAAAACAAACAAACAAAAACAAAGACAGAAAAATGGTACAGCACAGCACAGGGTCTCATGCCTGTGATCCCACTTTGGGCCCCAAATGAACCCACAGCCTCTACATGTTCAGACCAGGTTTTATTATTTTTAAAATATATATTTTATAAGCTGGGCGTGGTGGTGCACACCTGTAATCCCAGTACTTGGGAGGCTGAGACAGGAGGATCACAGGTTCAAAGCCAGCCTTAGCTACTTAGTGAGGCCCTCCGCAACTTAGTGAGACCCTACTTTCAAATAAAAAATAAAATAGGTCTGGGGGTGTAGCCCAGAGGTGGAAGGCCCCTGGGTTTCATCCCCAGAATCACAAAAAATATTTTTATTGATGCGTTGTAATTATAAATCATAGTGAGGTTCAAAGTTACACAAACACATCTGTACCCAGAACCTGGTATGTCTCCTTTTGTAACTCACCCCGCCCCCTCCTCCTCTCCATGCATGTTGGTGAGACTGGTAGTGATACCTTTATATATGGTTGTAGCATTATTTGAACTATTTTTTTCCTTGGTCCTCCTTTTCCCCCTCCCTACCTCTCTTCCCCGATCCCCTTTCACTATTCTTCTGTTCTCTCATTTATCTAAAGACCTGTTTGTTTTCCTATTTTCCCTTTCTTTCTTTCTTTCTTTCTTTCTTTC
>PVJS01017893.1:0-35579 GCA_004027185.1 Glis glis | reverse complement strand
GGAGGAGGAGGAACAGGAGGGGGAGGAGGAAGAAGAAGGGGGAGGAGGGAGAGGAGGAGAAACAGGAGGAAGAGGCAGAGAAGGAGGAAGAGAGGGAAGAGAAGGAGGAGGAAGAGAAGGAGAAGGAGGAATATGAGGAAGAGGGGAAGGAGGGGGAAGATGAAGAGGAAGAAGAGGAGGATTAGGAGGAAGAGGAGGAGGAGGAAGACAGGCCTGGAGACCAGCCCCAAACACTCAGGCTGAAACTCCACCACCATGGGCAGCCACAGGCAGCCACGGACAGCCACAGAGGAACATGGGGCCCAGAGCAGAGCTCCGGAGGATGCTGCAAGGACTGGTAGCAGGTGAGCTGAAGGCTGGGAAAGCCATCAGGAGGTTGCTAAGGTAACCCAGGTGAGTCAGAACCCAGGTTATGTCCATGAAGAGGAAGCAGAGTGGGTAGAGTTGTGGGCTTCATGCCGTTGGGCGGATGTGGTGGCCTAATGGGCAGAGGGGAGGCAGAGGCAGACTCTGCTCAGGCTTCTAGCCCAGCAGCACATCCTGAGCCAGGGATGGCTGGAGAAGAGGCCACAGAACCGATGATGGTGGGACCCAGTGGCTTGCAGTCGCCTTCTCCAGCCATTGCCCGTTTGTGTTGAGGTTCCTTCATGATTGGTTACTGCTCGATTTATCTGTTTACTTTGTAAATACCTGTCTGTATGAGTTTACTATAGCCGTCATAACAACTGGCTCCAAACCACACCTTCATTCCTTCGCAGTTCTGGAGGCCAGAGCTCCTGAATCAGTACCATCCCCACAATCAGCGGGGGTCTGTTCTCATTTTTCCCAGCTGCCGGTGGCCTGAGGCATCTCTTGGCTCTTGCCCCATGACTCCAGTGTCTTCCTCTGTGGTCATGTTACCTCTCCCTCTTCTGTGGTTACATACTCCTCTGTGTCTCTTAGAAGGACACTCATGGTGGCACTGAAGCCCACCTGGATACTGCAGACATTCCCCCATCCCAACATCCTTAACTTAGTCACATCCGCAAAGTCCCATTTGCCATATAAAGAAACATTCAGAGACTCCAGGAGTTAGGACATGGTACCTGTATTGGACAGGGTTCACTAGATTAACAGAATTCACAGAATGAGTATATTTGAAAAAGGGATTTATCAGATGGGCTTACAGTTTGAAGCAATGTAGTCCCGAGTTCCGACTGCCCGTGGAGAGTCAGAGGAACCAGTAGCTGGTCGAGCTGTCTAAGAGCTGGAGTCTTAGGATCGGAGCAACCACTAATTCAGTCCCAGTCCAAGATGTGAAGATCAGGAAGCTCTTCGGAGAAACGATGGTGAAGTTTCAGTTCGAAGGGCTGGAGGCCGAAGATCTCAGACGAGAGCAGAAGATCAAGAAGCTCTTCAGAGAAACGGCGAAGTTCCAGTTCTATGAGCCGGAGGCCGATGATATCAGGCGAGAGCAGATACGTTTTCTTCTGAAAGAGTCACACATTGCTCTACGCGGCTTCTCCCTCTTTTATCTAAGTCCTGCACCTATCAGAATCCTGCTGCCTACATTCAGGGCAGGCTTTCTGTTTAATCTGCTGTTACACACCCAAAGTCACATGATCTTGGGTGTGTCATGATCAGGTCAAGTTGACAAACTAGATTGACTATCACAGTACCTTTGAGAGGGGTGGTATTCAGCCTAACTAACCTACTGCCTTTCTCTCTGGAATCTATCCACCATCCATACCCACCGTCGCATCTCCTATACCAGGATGGCACTTGGCAGGTAGGATGGATCGATCTACATATGGATCCTGGGCTCAACAGCAGATTAAAAATATGATTTCTTTTTCCCACGTTCTTTATAATATCTCGAAGGTGACTAGTAACTCACGCAGACAAAGATCTTATGGTTGCTTTAGTCTTTTACTTCCTGCTTCTTTTGCGGAACCCAGTGCTGACCAGAGTTCTTTCTTCCCTCTCCAAGGCCTTGGGTGGGCTGTCGGGTGTGGGAGACAGGAGTCTGTCCTATTAGCACCACGGGAGTTGCTTGTTTGAGAGTGAGAGGAGATTATATTGGGCAGGAGCTTGTGTCCTGAGCCCCCAGGACTGACCACGAGGCTGGAGCCTCCCTGCAGGGAGTCGTGGCCAGTTGGAGCCAGAAGCCCTCTCCTCTCACTTCAGTGCTTAAGTGTTAGTTTGCTGATGAGCTAAAGCTGGAACAATGTTAATCTGAGCTCAGAGAAGTGCCTTGAGAAATCTCCAAGCATGCTGAACTGCAGAAGGCGGTATTGGTGAGATTCAAGTCAAACTTGGGGTCAATGTTACATCCTGGCAATCTTCGATCCCATGACACCTGTAATACTAGTGTCCGAGCACAGAGCAGCACGCTGGCATACATGGGTTTTTATTCTATATACTTATGTACCTGCGGATGATGACTGGACCTGGGGTTTATTGAATCTGGTTGCTTGTGTTTTTAAATAGTTCCACCAAATATCAACATTGAAAACGGCTGTGAAATACATGCATCAATCTGGGTGTGCTTTCACGTCATAAACGATGGTGTGATCCCCATCACATTTTAAAATGTAAATTCAAGGTGATTCGGGCATATTTTAAGTTCTTCGTTATATGCTGAGTTAGAAGAGCACTTCCCTTTGCTTATTCTGGTCTCGGAAAGATGTTTAGAAACTCATGTCTTCTCTATGATTTGAGAAGCGAACGCTCTGTGTGGTTTCTTACCACTATGGCCTTCATCAGAATAATAAAGCTAAAACATATACAAGGCTTGTCTGGACAGAGCTTTCTGGTTCCACATGCTGCATATTTGAGGATGTGGGAAGACATATTCTAGCCTTGGACTTCCTTGATGCTGCGTCGGTTTCAATGCTACATAGAACTGATGAAACTCAACTTTTGAAGCACTAAGGATGCAGTCTAGCCGAATTCTTTAAGAGCAATGCTTCCACAATTTAAAACAAAGAGCATCTGCTTGCCATTCTACCTCTAGGACACGTTCATTGCAATATCATCGTTGTTGTCACTGTTGATGTGATAGCAGCATCGCCACTGTAACTGCGGCATCGCTACTGTAACAGCGGCATCGCTACTGTAACAGCGGCATCGCTACTGTAACTGCGGCATCGCTACTGTAACAGCGGCATCGCTACTGTAACTGCGGCATCGCTACTGTAACTGCGGCATCGCTACTGTAACAGCGGCATCGCTACTGTAACAGCGGCATCGCTACTGTAACTGCGGCATCGCTACTGTAACTGCGGCATCGCTACTGTAACAGCGGCATCGCTACTGTGTCAGCTGCCACTTATGCAGTGCTTATATGTGCCCAGCTCTGTGCTCTGCACTTAGCATGCATTATCTTATTAAATCATCATAATAACCCAATTGACACCCCATTATTGGGTGAGGAGTATGCAGACATTCAGAAAGATCAGGAAACTGATTCATAGCAGCACAGCTAGGAAGCGAGGTAGCCGGGATTGGAATCTAAAAGATCAGATTCCAAAGTCTTGAAATCCACCCAGGCCATCTGCATGTTTGGTTGTTCTAACAAACACATTCTTTTCATAACATACCTCAAAGCAAACTTGTACTACTTTTAAAAAATAAATACAAGCCAGGCATGGTGGTGCACACCTGTAATCCTAGTACTTGGGAGGCTAAGACAGGTGGATCACATGTTCAAAGCCAGCCTCAGCAATTTAGCGAGGCCCTCGGCAACTTAGTGAGACCCTGTTTCCAAATAAATAAATAAAATAGGGCTGGGGGTGTAGCTTGAAGGCAGAATGCCCCTGGGTTCAATCCCCAGCACCATAAAACAAACAAATAAACAAACAACAAATACAAAACAGAAACCCATAAACCTCTTAGATTTGTTTGTATTTGAAAAGAAATCAAGGATGCTTATATTTGAAAAGCAATAACTAAGGTCGACTCACCTTTAAGCTGCATGCTCCTCCAGGTGTGTAAAGGGGAGGTCTGCCTGCTACCCACTTGTGACACAAAGTTTCCAAGTATACACACTTCGCATTAGTAACTACCACCTCTCTGCTTGCTGCGGTTGGTTGTAACAGGTGCTGAATGGTACTGGCTGAGTTGTCCTTAGCAACTACTAACCCACCACCTGCTTGTCCAAGTGCTTTCCCAGGGCCACACCCTTCGGCCACAGCTGACCCTTCGTGGAGCCCTTTGGCTCCAAGTCCAGGAAATGGCTCTTCCACATGTAGCACAGTCTAGTCTACCTGTGTCACCAAGCTAAGGGAGCATGGTCAGGGTCCCACCCTGGGGTGCTGATTCTGAGGTCTGCGCTCTCCTCGCTGGGGTGAGGAAGTGTGACCTTCAGGTTGCACAAACTGAAAAATGAGATTATTTTTGACATGACACAGTTACCTCTGCTGCTTGAACGATGTTTGCCTCACAGCACTCCTCTGAATTTTGAATTCGTTTTAATCCTGTTTTCTGGCTAAACTTAGAAATGGTTCTAAAATAAAATGAAATTATGACCAATAAAATCTTATCTTTTTCTGGAATTATAAAGTTTTAAAATCAGGTCAGTGTTGCTTTTCTTAGAAATCACAGATAAACTGATCTTGGTGTGAACCAAACCCCGGGGCTCCATTGTCCATACTGTGTTTTTACTTATTTTTAGTTCTTGGCATTTCCTGTGATTCCTGTCTTATCACATATATCCCAGTATTGGGGGGATTTGATAATAATGCTGTCAGTTTAAAGATATCTGGGATGAGACACCTGGTTAGGATGTGAAATTAACTAAACATGAAATGGTATTTTAACACTCTGACTCCCAAGAGAAATTTAGGAACTACCGTCATTGTATTAGCAAGACCATCGGGTCTAGAGACCCTTTGCTGTGTTAAAAATGTGGACAGAAACATCGAAGTCATTTTGTTTCGTAAATGGTGAGAGAAATAAAAATAGGAGTGAGAGCTTATTTAGCTTGAAAATTGTATTGATCCCTATCTTCTCTTATAATATATTAGCCTGGGCCCTAAACTAACTTTCTCTGTCCAATTACAGAGAGAAAGAAAGAGAAAATGCACATTTAGCCTTTCCATATTGAAGTCTAGTATAAGTTTCAAACTTACTACTTTACGTTTGCCATAGAAAATTACATCCCCACAGAAAATTTGAAAACGTTTTACAGAAAAATTAGTTACTTCAAAATGCATTGCATCTAACAATCCGTCACCTTTCTGATGACTTTTAAAGTTCTTCCAAGACATATTTATTGGTCTCTACAGATTTCTTTTTTAAAGCAGAAAAATCTTGTTTCGTACGATTTCAAACCTGAAAACTTGATAAAGAAATCACCGTTTCTTCAACACTAGCTAACCGCATTTCTTAATTTCTATCACAAAGAGAGATTTTATCCTCAAATTGTTTAAAACAAATACTGAATAAAAACCTTATTCCCTACAACAAAAGTGACTATGAAAAAAGAGAACGCACCCATGTTTACTCAGTTTATCTTTTAGATTTGCAAGTTGGGTCTTTTCCTGCTTCCATGGTAAGATATATACTACCTCAGTTTCCCTAGTCCTTTAATACTTGTTTTTTATTTTTCTAATTAGAATGTACTCAACAGTACATGACAACCTGAACATGACAATTCACAAATCCTGGGGTGGGGGGCTGGTGTGAGCCCACATTTTTAAACAGTATGGACATAGAGAAGGATGTCCCCAGGCCTTCCACTGAAGGACATTAGAACTTCTCCGCAGAGAACGGACATAAACACACACAGCACAAAGCTTATAGCGGAGTTGCATAATCCTGTAACAGGTGAGTCTAAGAGGGGCCTTGTGTGATTGCATGTTCAATTGTTTAAATAGTTCTCCATGTGAGAACCCCAGTCTCAGGAGAATGCGGTGTCCACAGTCTGGATCCATTGGTAGAACACTTGGGCACTCTTATAATCAAGGAATACACAGTAACAACAAGCCAGACTTCCTAGTCACCCCTGACCAGTGGCAGGATCCTCCACTGCTTTCTAAATAGGATCATGTTAATGAATTTAAAAGAAACTCATGAAAAAGATGTTGTTCCTGTAAAAACACATTTGTCATGCCTCAGTTTGATGCCTGATAAAAGCCAGGTTTTCATAGACTGTCCCTGTTTGCTGCATTTTGAAGTCACTCCTAGATTTTGAGATCAGATTATCAGGAGGATGGAAATGCATCAGGAATATCTTCAAAACTCCAAAACCTTGAGATCAATTTTTTCCCTCAGCCTTAAGAAGTCTTATTTCTTTTCCCATAGAAAAACAAAAGAACATGTGCCTGTGTCAAAAAGAAAGAAAAAAGAAAAGAAAAGAAAAAGAACGTTTGCCGGCAATTTTTCTAATAAGGCAATTTCAACAGATCAGATGTCTGAATGAAGTGAATAATGTTACCTGGGGACCTTTTACTAAAGTGGCCCCGTTCCTGGACTTCTACTTTTCTCCCAGTGATTAAACGTTTGCTTAAAAGTATGAGCTAAGCCAAATGTGTAGATCTGGAATGCACTAAATTACTTCCTCTGACTTCCTTATTTCTTAGTCAGTAATAATTTGATTATAATTGAGCTTCCTAATTGAGCAACACACAAATATATATTCTGAACAGACTACTACCAAGCTTTGCTTTCACCTGAAAAGCAGAATGCACATGTCTAATTATACACACGTCTTTATTCTTACTTACTTGGTTAAAAAAATAAAATAAATAAATCAAATAAGCTTTGCTTGGTTCTAGTGGAAAACACATTTCAAACTCCAGGGAGGGAGAGAAAAAGTGAGCAATTGTGATTAATAATGCTCATTACCGAGTCACTCCTCGGACCAGCATGCACTTCAGAAGGTCTTATTATTCCCTTCTGGAAGAAATGAGAGCAAAATAAGGGAGGGAACTGTGGAGAAAGCAAGCGGCCCGATACATGTCGAAAGTTGGCTAAAACTGTATTATTTCGGTAACTTTTGGTGTCCCCTTGGGCTTACAGTACAGACCTAGGAGCAGACATACAGTAACTGAATTGTTTCAACGTATCCAAATGGCATTGAAATGGACTTAATTGTTGCACTAGAGGAAAAACCATGTGTCCCCAGAGACTATTAGTGTCATTTAAAAGGCTAAATGTATCATAAAACCTGTCTTTAACAGGATAAAATTGTACAGACCAACACAATTTTCGTTAATGTTTTCCACATTTCTTGAAAAAGAAGGAAAGAAAAGAGAGAGAGAGAGAGAGAGAGAGAGAGAGAGAGAGAGAGAAGAAAGAAAGAAAGAAAGAGAGAGAAGGAAGGAAGAAAGAAAATATTGACTGTGAAGTAAAAGTCTCTTGGGTCACTAAATTATGAGGAGTATTTTTGGTTCTGTAGAGCAAGTACCTTTTTAAAAAAATCAAAAGGACTTTAGAGCAAAATATTGCAAGGTCGATTTGAATAAAAATATTCCAGTGCTAGAAGATAAATTTAGCCTATTATGTTTCGTTCATAATGTGGATTTTTAAACAAAAATGAAATGTGACTTACACAAGGAATGATACTGGAACCTCTTCCATTTTGTGCCTTCAAAGTGGAAGTGAACTTTGTGGCTAGTTCCGTTGGCTCTTTATTTTCATTTTATTTTTTCTTTCTGGGGAAACACTTCCCGGTGGTATGGCTCCTATTGTTACATATGTTGCACCTGCTCAACGAGCTAGCTGCTTCTTTTCAGGGGAGTAAATAATGGTAGATAGAGCTCTTCCCAAACAGAAAAAAGGTAGAGGGAGGTTTCAGCGTTGCTTTTATTCCATCAAAGAGACAAAGGGATATTTCTTTCCTCTAAAGAAGTTCAGAGTATAATGGGGAAAAAAATCAAGAACAGAGACAAATAGTAAATCAAACCTCAATTGAAAGAACAAATCTTTCTATTTATCTGTCTCTATCTTTTCACCGTGGCTGTATATCAACTATCAAGAAAGCTATTGCAAATAACTTCTGCTAACATAATTGTTATTTTAGAAGTTTAGTTGCCATGGTAATGCATGATGTAATCGTCTATTACCATCATAATCAGTTAGTTTTTCAAGCTTACCCAGCATATTATTTCCCCCCCTTTTCCTCCGTTCATAGTTCTGTATGATCTAGGAGAGAAGACAAAACAAAATAAAACAATATATTTTGTTTCCTACTTCTGGCAAGCCTCTGCATCGGGATGTAATTACCCATGTGGAGGAGAATCTGTCACTGAAAAGTTTGAGCTTTCTCGCCGCTGTGACTATCACATGATCCTCATTAAACGAGAGGAGAATGGAAGCCATCATAATTTCTTCATTGTCCGCTCTTCAATGAACGCACGGGATGCACATGTCCGGAAGATAGGGACAACAGGACAAACACCACACTGAAGGCGGCTGATCGTCTGGGCCACCTTGCCAGGTGGCTAAAGAGGACCCTGAGGCCGTGCCCCATCAGGAGGGACCGCCTGCCACCAGCTGCCGTCCAGAGAGGCCAGGAAGTCACGTCATGCCAGCAGAGTTAAGAGGCATCAGTAAAGCATGCCAGGGAGTTGACACAGTCTTTTCCTAAGTTCAAAGAATGGACCCACGGCACAGGAATGCATTTCACAATTCCTGTATCACACCTGTGTCAGGTGTTCCACACAGAGCCCAAGGCATGCTCTCCCAGGCAGCCCGTGACGTGGGTATCTTAGTGCACCAGAGGACGATCACGCTTGGCCTTCATTCCTCATCCAAGTTACTCCCCACCTATCCTCTGCAATCCTCAAGCCAATGAATACTCCCACATGCATCCCAGAGCCACCTTCGCCTTAGGCGATTTGGATCCTGTGCTGGATTGATATATCTGTCCCCTGGGTACTCTCTTTGCCGGCATTGCATCCGCCTGTCACCTTTTAGCATGAGAATACAATTTTTCTCTCCCTCTATCACTTGACTGTATGCCTCTTGAAGGCAGGGACCCTGCCTCACTCACCCTTATAGTTCCCAGAAGGTTCGGCACAGTATTTGGAACCTACAACTGGGAATCTTGTCACTTTAGAGTAACGGAGTCCAACATGAACCCAGCCCTGTGATGTGTACGCATATTTAGAACCTCTAGTACACTAATGTTTACAGCTAGTATGTGAGGCCGTATTCTTTTAAGCATATCTACTCCTATATCCTGTATACTGACCCCTGAACCCATTCCTTGATTTTATTTCCTATTATCTGGAGAACAGATGTTTTTATTAAATGGAAAGATTTAAATATATACTGGCCTTGAATTAAGTCACTTTTTTTTTACCAGTTTAGGGGAGACCCAGATTCCACTATTCCCTGCACTCTTATATATTTTCCTTGATATATATCATAGGAAGGATTTCTGAAAGCTTCCGAAAAACACATAATAAATTTGGTGCTTTGCCTTTCTTATGATTGTGTGTTATATTTGGAAAAATGATTGTTTCGTTTTTGTATTCCCATAAGCATAGCATGTAAGTAGTGAGTAAATACAGGCCGAATGCAAAAACAAGAAGGCAAGGAAGACGGGGGAAGGGAGGGAGGGAGAAAGGAAGAAATAATGCATACACTTTTTATTTTTTTATTTTTTTATTTTTTGCGGTACTTGGAATTGAACCCAGGGGCATTCTACCTCCAAGCTACACACCCAGCCCTATTTTTTTATTCTTTATTTTGAAACAGGGTCTCGCTAAGTTGCAGAGGGCTTCACTAAGTAGCTGAGGCTGGCCGCGAACCCAGATCCTCCGGTCTCTGCCTCCCAAGTACTGGGCTTATAAGCGTGCGCCACCACGCCCGGCTATGCATACACTTTTACATGGACAATCAGGAGCACATCTCCTGCTTTTGGTTTCAAGACCCAGTGGATGGGTCTGTATTCTGAGTTTCAGCGTGGGTTGTGATGAAGGTATAAGATAAGCTACTATGAAGGAAATTGAAAGGATTCATGTTTTAAAATAAAATTGTTATAATTATGGACACACACTATCTTGAGCAGGTCTAGTAACTTCTCTTGTCGGCTCTTTGATTTCCGGGCATTTTAGGGCTAGTTACACACAGAAGAGCATTTGCAATTCACAGGTGCTCAACCTGAGTTTCTTCAGCCATTCTCCTTATGATAACTTTCTTCACAAATGGTGTTTGGAGGTACCCTTCTTTCTAATTGCTCTAGATTAAAAATCAAGCTGATACCTACTGATTCCCAGTTGGACTCTCTGGGTCAGGACTGAGGTGGCTACAGAAGTATCAGGAGATGTGGCCTGTGTATCTCTGTCCACTATCCGCTGGCCCTTCGCAGAGCCGACGGTACAGGCTGATCCTGCAGGGGCAGCTGTCTCTATGGATGGAAAGATGCAGGGGAATCTCATTGACACTGGACAGCTCTAGATGAAGCGATCGGTCTTCTGACTCTCTTCTGAAATGAATCAAGGCGTGGCTGGCATTTTGAAGCTATGTCTTCATCATTTTGCACGCCCGGTATATGACTCCTGTCTGGTCACAGAGCTCAGTATTTAATGAGTGAGAATAATATTGCTGTCTTTTGTAAAGCACTTTACAGTTTACAATGGGCTCTCTTAGGTAACTGAGTTTAAGCTTCAAATTCCACATTTTGAGATGTTATCATTCTACCCATTTTACAGACAAGGAAAGGAAAGGGGTTTGGGATGCTCTGTCCAGTCTTCTGGTGGATCACAAAGCTAGGATACAGATCAGGTCCTCGGGCTCCATGATTGCGCCTTCAATCTATCTCTCAGTTCAATGCGAAATGGAATGGTCCAGCTCTGAAGATTTAGGTGATACGTTTTCAATGGAGTCTATCTTCTCAGGTCATTCATGATTCCATAAGAATTTTGTTCCAGAACCGTGACCTGAAGGCAAATGTATTTTAGTTGAGTCAGACAATACTTGGGGTTGCACTTTCTTCCTGGTCTCCCTGAGCGCCCCGAGTGCATGGATGACTTGGCATGGGTAAGTTTTATGAGCATTCCAATCAGTGGCGTTCTAGAAAGGTTGGATGTCTGCACAGCTCACGCTCCAAATCTCTCTTCCGTTGGATCAAAAAGTGCTACTTTTGTCCCCTTTCTAGTGGTTTACATTCAGAGGTGCAATTTAGTGAGCTGGTGTCATAGGCAGTTATTTTACCCAAATGGCTTTTTAGAAGAATACCCACAGTGAACTGGCATATTGGCATGGATAGGTCACTCAAAACGACTTCCTGTTCCCAGGAATTTTGCAAGCTTGTCAAGGCAAATTTGCCCTCATGGCAGAATGTGTCATGAAACAACCCAAGTTTCTTTGTTTTTAACTAGATGTCTATGAATTAGTGCATGAGGATCACACTCATTAAGGAGCAATGAGATGAAAAATGTTAAAAATTTTTCCCCTGCGAGAAATCAATGTGAGAGGCTAAAAAAGACAGTGGACATGTGGGATCCAGCTGTGTTAGAATCTTAGATTCCAGTGTGAAAATCATTTAATAATTCCCTTTCAGCCTCAACTAGCATTTCCTTTAACTTAAAGAAATTCCTTAAAATTGTTTTGGTTAATATCTATTAATTACATATTAATGAGATTTACTGTGATATTTCAATACATGTTTGGCCTATGCTTCTTGATCAGTGTGCACTGATCGAAATTAAGCACATTTTCATAGTTAGAGAAAAGTGCACTTTGAGAAAAAACTGGAAATGCACAAAAATATGAAGTTATAAATAGAAATCTTCCATAGCATGTGCCTTTTAAAAGATTCTGATATTTCCTTCACTTTTTTCTCCATTTGTTTTTTTTTTTACTTGAGATTTTCTTCTTAGGAAATCTTAACCAATATTAATATTACTTGTATATTATGTATATAAGTTATATTTTAAGCATACCCCATCTTATCAGTGGTCACAGTCATGTAACTAATGCCTATGTATGAACATTTAGGGGACTTTTAAATTTTTGTTATGATAAATATAACTGCCAAACCATACACATTATTTATATACTATAGATGTATATTCATATCAATATATTTAACATATAATTACATGCTTATAAATGAAGTATTTACATAATTATATGACTGTATTATAAAAGTATCATATATTTGTAAAATCATTGTCCTGCATGTTATTTGTCTGAGAAGGTGACATTAAAATTTTATTTATTATATTTATATACATGAAGAAGTTCTGTATATTTTGTAATCAAATTATGTAATGTTTTTCTTTGTGGTTTTCTCTATTACTTTTAAATATAGAATTTAGCTAGGTGTCGTGGTGCACGCTTGTAATCCCAGTACTTGGGAGGCTGAGATTGGAGGATCCGTGTTTGTGGCCAGCCTCAGCTACTTAGTGAGGTCCTCCGCAACTTAGTGAGACCCTGTTTCATAATAAAGAATAAAAAATAGGGCTGGGTATGTAGCTCGGAGCTAGAATGTCCCTGGGTTCAATCCCCAGTGCCAATAAGTAAGTAAGTAAATAAATAAATAAACATAGCATTTATTTTCTAATACATAAAATATGTAGTGTACACTTTGGCTAGCTCTCTAAAAGTGGAATCACTGGTTCAAAGGGCAGGAAGATGGTATGAAAAGTTCTAGCAACATATTGTTGTCTTGAATGATTTTACCAATTCATTCTTCCACTCACAGGTGGGAGGTTTCAAATCTCACTGAACCCACATTAAGTGTGATAATTTTGAGTTATTCATCATTGTATTGTAATTCTAAAATTAACCCATCTGTATTACTGCAAGTTTGGAAAATACCAATCAATATAAACAAAATAGAAACCATCCCTATCATTTAACTATAAACACAGACTCAGAGTTTGCTGTGTGACCTTCCTGTGCTTGTCTCCAGAATCTCACATTACCTACAAAGTTTATTCTGCTTGTCTTCATTTAACATTACACGTGAGCATCACTCAATCATGGAATAGTGTGTATCATGTCACTAGTGTGTACTCATGTCATTAAATAGTGTACTCACGTCCCTACATAGTGTGTATGCATGTCATTAGTGTGTACCCACATCATTAAATAGTGTGTACTCACCTTCTTAGTGTGTATCTGCACCATTAAATAGTGTGTACTCACAGGATTAAATAGCGTGTACTCCATTTTTTATGGCTTCTGGCGTTTCTGACTTTTCACAGCATTAAAAAAGGATGTTGCAATGAGTATACTCAAAAGTACACACTTAAAAGAATCTCATTTTATTTACTAAGGAATATTTCTAGTATTGAATTGTTGAGATGGAAGGATTATGTTACTTCTGTGCAAGGTTAGGAGTATATCATTTGGTTTGTTTTTCAGTTTTCAAGTTGTGATTTTTAGTATGACTAAGTATTTTTGATATCAGTATTAAATATTTATATGTCATATTTCATGAAACAGTATTTTATGAAGCTAAATATTTATTATTTGAATTCTCATAATATTGTCCATCAGTTGATTGAAGATATTTTACCCATGTTCCTAAGTAGCAAAATTTATGGTGTTATGGATATAAAGTTTTACATTTTTATGCAATCAAATTTACTAAAAATTTTTTAGGAATTTTATGTAAGGAAGTTTATTTTCTAGTTAGAGATTGTGTAGGTACTTTTATGCCTATGGTATTTTCTTCTCTGTTTATAATTTGGTTTTCTCATTTCACTCCTTCCATCTATTCAGAACTCATGCTGGGATGTACTGAGAGGGGAACTTTCTCTGTCCTTTCCCCTGGACTTAACTAAAATCACTGATCCTTTTCTCACGCTTCTGCACTGTTATTTCGTCAATTATAAAATTCTTAGATGTACATACCTACATTCCTGGGCTATCTCTTCTATCTCGTTGATCTGGCTGGGTTTTTAAATTTTTATTTAGGTCAATTGTGTTTTAAGGAGTGAAAACTTTTGCTAGAATGTAAGGCTTATAAAAAAAGATCACAGCTTAACTGAAAAGCAAAACCAAACCTTCCATTGGGTGAGCGGGCTGCTGCAGTGGGCAGGGGCTGGGCTGATGGAGGGGAGGTGGAGGTGACCCCAGGGTTAGCAAGACTGTGTCTCCCAGACATGGACAGCGGAAGGGGAAAGTGAGCCCAAGTTCACTGGCAAAGCAGAGAAGCGCAGGAGAACGCCAGGGCTTCCAAGTGGGGGGCCCAGAGGTGGGCAGGGCTCCCCGGGGGAGTGGGCACTTAACTGTACCTGTGGTTACTGGCACGCTTTTAGGGGAAGACTACAGCATCTGTAGGTTTAGATACTTAGCAGATGAACCGGCATCTCAGAGGCAGTGCACGTTGGTGGAAACTCTTGTGTTCCTTCTGGGCCACCATGAGAACTCCCCTGTCCTACTGACAGTGAGGAGGTGTTTCTGTCCAGGTTGATGTACCCGTGGAAGCTGGCCTCATGCTGCTTATTCATTTTTTGATGCTTCCTACTTTTCAGGGTTCCCCTCCTCCCCCCACGTCTCTGGGGGTGTCTTGCCTGTGCCGGAGATGGACACACTGCAGAGTTCTACTTCGCTTCCTGTTGTGTCTCAGTCTTTGTGTCCTGGAGGTCAGTTCTAGCTTCCAAACTGGCAGCCTCTGCCAGGTTCTGTGAATGAATGTGGTGTGACGTGGTCATCTTGAGAAGGTGCTAAACAGATCCCCTGACTGCAGGTGTCCTGCCGCCCTGCCAGCCTCTGCGGGGCGGGATTTACTGCGGCTTAATGGGACCCCCAAGTTGCTTCTCCGGCCTCGCTTCCAGGCACGTGGGCAGGTGACAATTCTGACTCCTGTGACTGACCTGTGGTGCTTATGGGCAAAAGAACTGAGCTCCAGGGAAGGGTCTCTTTTCCTCTGCCCCTGCATCCAGCGATGTTGCCCACAGGTACTGCTGGGCACACACTGGTCCCAGAGTGCGGACAGCCCCCAGAGGACCCCAGTAGATGCACAGCAGGAGCAAGAAATTACCCTTAACCATTTTAGGTCACAGGTGACTTAGGCCCCTCTAATGGATGTATTGTCATTTGTCTTTATCATTTATAAAAATATTCAACATTTATAAGAATCTCTACATATTTTAAATTTGTCACATTTAAATTGTCATTTCAAAATAAACAAGCCTCAACTTTAATATGAGCATATATTAATTGTACAAATTAATAAATTTTACTGCAACATTATTATTATTATTTTTTTAACCAGGAAAAGTAACCAAAGGGATCAGCGGCCCACAACCTGCATCATGGTGAATTTGAGAACCCCCATCACAGTGCCAGGGCCCGGGGACAGGGGTCATGAGCCCAAGCAGTTCCCATTTGTGCAGGGATAGAAGCACCCAAAGGTGGTGAGCTGAACCATGGTGTGAGCCATTCCGCAGCGCTTTGAAGCCTTTGATAAAGTGAGTTCCTCGGTGCCGTTCATGTGTGACTGACGTGGTTCCTGAAACATGCTCTGTGCTTCTGCAATTGACCTGGCATTTCTGCTCAGCAGGTGTCTGCATTTCACAGGGGTAAACCCCAAACCTGCACAGCAAAGCAACTGACACTTTGTAAGTTGTCTTTCCTTGTGACTTTTGATTCTTGATTACTGAAGATATTATGTCTATTTCTTACTCGGATTTTTAAACCAGTGTCTCACTGAATACAGTCCCAGACCAGTATAAATTTAGGTTCTATGCCTACAGTTTTGTTACTCGACGTCCAAGTCAAGAGCCACTCTCAGACCCAGCACCTTTTGCAATCAAACCAGTTGCTCAACTAATCTGATTCCCTAAAAGGAGTATACCATCTTATGAGAAGTAACAATTCAAAAGTTTTCCCGTGATTTCTCCCCCTACTGGATTTGAAAGACATTATTTCATTTCTGAAGTGTTTCCCCTTCTATCTTACTATTGCTTCAGCCTCAATAATACAAAATATCATCGTGGAATTTATTTCTCCTTTTTTATTATTTTATTTTATTTTAGCATTTCATCTATCACGGTGTGGGCTCATCCACCATTTGCTCTCTTTCCACTAGCATTTCATGTTTCATCTGTATAATGTGTTTTCAGTCCCATCTGCCCCCCCGCCCCCACGGCTCATCCACCTAAATCATGTTTTATTTCTGTCCCGGAAGGCCTTATGGTAATTAAATAATGGTGTTTCTTCTAATATTTCTAGGAACACTTTATTATTTTATACTAGACATATTGGATGCTGTGAATTGAAATGGACTTCAGGCAATTGCTTACTTTCAATATTGGTCTGTCATTAGGTTATGTCTAAAGGACAGAATTGAGCATATTCTGTTTTCTGATGTAGCAAATGTAATTGGACTTAAGACTATTTGCTTGTCTATGAAGGCAGTGTTACAAGTCAGAGGAGAATATCTGGTTGTTTTCCCGTTAGCAGAAAAGGAGCAGGTATCAGTCATATAAGGCTATATCCGAAGTGAAACTCCACATTTTGTCTGAGAAGGCTAAAGCTGTAGACTGACGTTCATACTAATCTGGGAGACACTATCCAGGTGTCCCCCCTTATCCACAGGGGACACGCCCATGCCCCCAGTGGATGCCTCGAACTGCCTCTTGTACCAGTGGTTTTCCCTAGATATGCATACCTGTGACGTGAGATCAACAACAATAACAAATAATGAAACTGAACAATTATAACAATATGCTGTCATAAGAGTTGTTTAAAACTCATTTATTGTTCATTTATGAAATATTCCAGATAGTATTTTTTGGACTGAAGTTAACCTCAGGCAACTAAAATTGTGGGAAGTGAAACAATGGATAGGAAGGACTGCTGTCCCAATCTTTGGGCCTACTGGCTCTGGTTTGATTTAAAACAAAGACAAAAAGAGCCACAGTGCCCGGGAGACAGCATGGGGTGTAAGGGTGGTACGGTGAGGAGACGGACAGCAACTGAACACCTGCCGGGTCCAGCTCCCAAGTGCGGAAGCCCTCACTCATAAAACAGGGTAAAGGCTCTTTGTGCAGCTACTGCTGTGAAGATTGAGATACTATCTGCAAACGCTTGGTGCATACCATGTTCTCAGAAACATTGATTTCTTTTCTCCTGAACTTCACAGTCCATGTAAAGAACGGGAGAAACTGTGTGACTGTACTACCGTTTGTAAATGTTTGTGATGGCTGCAATTGACTTCAATGTCCATGCCTGAATTTCAACATTTCTAGTTATAAAGTTCCCCACTTAACTGATGGAAACACACACGCGCACACGTTCTATTTCGTGTACTCTTCCCATCAACGTTCAATACAATAATAGCAGAAGACATGCTCCTAAGTTTTGGTTTGGTTCATCTTGGCTGATGCTCTTGAAGGCCTGTCAGTGATGAATTAGGATGTAGAGATAGAAGCTCCAAGAGCAGAGAGAAACAATACACCAAAACTCCACCTGAAGAAATCGACTAATTTATAAAACACTAATCAAAGAAGGAAACTAGGTGTTTTCCAAAGTCATTCACCTCATGTTCAACTAACTTATTCTTGTAGGGAATATTCCAAAAGAACTTTAAACTCCATTTTTTTAAGGCAGCACTATCTGAACTATTTTTCTCCACCCATTGTTAAGAGGCTCAGGTGAGCACAATGTACAATTGACTGACGTTTTAAAAAAAATGTATTTTGTAAAATGTTAATTGACAATCAAACGCTCCTGTGAGAGTTGTTTCTTGCAATAAGAACAGAACCCAGCTCTTGGTAAATATGTCTCTCTCCCTATGTCTGTGTGCTTTAAATTATCTTTATTTTTATAATTTTATGGGTTCATTGCAATTATACAAGCTAGTGTGATTCAAAGTGAAGCATTTATATATGCACAAAGCGCTTGGTGGGTTTCTCTCCACATCCTCCCCCACTCCCCCCCTTCCCTCCCATACATGTCAGTGAGATTGGTAGTCATAGATGAACATAACATTATTGGTAGTCATAGATGAACATAACATTATTGGTAGTCATAGATGAACATAACATTATTGGTAGTCATAGATGAACGTAACATTATTGGTAGTGATAGATGAACGTAACATTATTTGATCTCAGTATTTTAAATTTTGAGTGTTCTTTTTTTATTTTTTATTTATTTTTGCGGTACTGGGGATTGAACCTAGGGGCATTCTACCTCTGAGCTACACCCCCAGCCCTATTTTTAATCCTTTATTTTGAAACAGGGTCTCAGTAAGTTGCGGAGGGCCTCACTAAGTAGCTGAGGCTGGCCGCAAACCTGGATCCTCCGGTCTCAGCCTCCCAAGTACTGGGATTACAAGCGTGCACCACCATGCCCAGCTTGAGTGTTCTTTTTACATGTTGTGAGAGGGCTATCTTTGCCAAAGACTTTTGAAGTACAGTATGATTTAGCGGTGAATTATATATAAAATAACTTTAGAATATCCAAGAAGTAATAAAAGCAAAGTATCATATACTAAGTTGCTAACAAAAGGTTAATAATAATTATATTACATTTATTATAATTTATTATAATAATAATTATTAATTATTATAGTATTTTATATTATTATATTTAAAAATAATAAAAGTATTATTATTATTATTTTGCCTAGCATTTAACCAATCCAAATGATACTATCTGATTTAGAATGGAGTCACCCCCTGGGTCTTCTGGACTTGAAAAACCCCTAAAACATATTTTTTTCTCTCCCTTTCTGGAGGTTTATATTAGCTCACACACCCTGAAATAAGTGTTCACGCATCTATTTCCCTTGGATAATTTAAATGATATTAAAATACGGGATTCATTTTGGAGTGTCCACTACATTCTTAGATCAAAGTTATTGCCTTTGCTAGGTTTAATTTTAAGGGAATCATTAGTAACAATACCATCGGCATTTGCACAGCACCTTACGCTTTCCAGGTACTCAACAGTTATTGATTAGCTAATCTCCCGTCAGACCTGGGAGCAGGTCAGCATTATCCTTTCTTCCTACAGACCCAGAGGTTAAATGTTCTGCTCAGGGCCACAGACGTTCCAATTACACTTGAACTTGGAGCTTGATTTCTACTGTTGGCTGCAGACCGGAGAACTCAGCTGCTCAACATTCATAGATTAAAAATATAGTGGAGGAGAGCCAATCAAAATAGATTTTTAACTGCAAGGTGACAAAACAGTAAATATTGAAAGTTGGCTTTCTGCTTTTTAGCCTGTCTTAGAGCTTTTATAAGAAAATTGGGGCCCATTTTATAAAATAATAGTAATATTAAAACAATTATGAAATTAAACAGGGTTCCTGGAGGAAAGGTCAGTGAAAGGAAGAGAGTGGCTCCCTTCCTCTTTAATAACTGAGTTAACTGGAAATGGGGCTAGCTTGCTGGCAGCACTTCCGCTCACTTCTGGGGCTGTTTTTGACAGTCTCCTCACGCCAAGAAGCAAGTATATGAAAATGAGAGATATCCCTGTGTTGTGTGAGTTATTAATTTGTCGGCATCAGGTCAGCCCTGTACCTGTCTGGACACTTGTTTTGGACATGACATTGATCCTGCTGGACAGACACCTCGCCGGGGCTGGTGTGTGCTGGAGCCTGGCTTCTAGCATTTGCAAAATCACCTCTTCATCCTCCTGCCGATCTGTCACCTGGCGCCAATAAAACCCAAGTCTCCATTTCTCACTTGACATTTTTTCAAAAAGGATATGGATCCAAGATATTTTACAGTCAGTGGTCCCCTGGGAATAGACATCCCATTTTTACAGCTCACCTCAGGGCTAGACAATTAATTTCATAGTGGACAAAGGAAAACTTTAAGACATCTGCTTTCTATTGACCCTGGGTAGGTTAACTGTTGGAGATCCATAGAACCCCTTCCCACAACACACAGCCTTACTATCTGCCTACTTGTTAATGTGATCACCTAAATTCTTCCCCCAAAGTAACCAAAGCAAAAACTGACTCATGTCTTCCCTCCAAAGTGTCATCAGAGCTGCCAGAGGAAACGCATCTTGCACAGTGTAAAGCAACCTTGTCATGCAGACCTAGTCTTTAGATGCGCATCAAGGGAATAGGTACAAAAACAGAGCAACATAGTGAGACCCCGTTTCAAAAAAAAAAAAAAAGAGCTGGGGCTCTAGTGCAGACATAGAACACCCCTGGGTTCAATTCCTAGTAAATAAATAAATAAGTAAATAAATAAATAAAATTTAAAAATGTCACTGCTTAACCTGACTATCGGGTACTAATGCAGTAAGATAAAAAAGACCCAAGGATTTCCACCTAACGTTCTTTTTGGTTGAAGTTACTTGCATTTAAATGCTAACTAGCCCTCTTCCTTTTTGGGTCTCAGGTTTTTATTAAAATAAAACTTTAGGAGTAAGTGTATCATATCAGGAGGGCTAATTCGACGAGGTCCCCAGGCCTCTCCTCACCCTAAAGGACTCCGCACTGTGCCCTTGCAGGGTAGCCAGAAGTAAGAGCGTAGGCCTCAGGCAATAGGTGAATTTCTATCTCCTAGAGGTAAATGACAGCAGGTTTGCTTTTTGTTTTAGGCCCTGAGGATATTGTATTCTTTCTCCACACAAGCATTCTGGACAGTTCTTAAAAAAAAAAAAATTAGGGGGGGGGAGAAAGAAAAAAAAACATCCGACCTAACACAACTTAAATCTTAGAAAATATGTCAATGCGTTTCAGCGCCTGGGCACACGATTAATCTCCATCTATCTCCAGTAATATAAACACACCTGTGGGATGTTTTCCACTGAATACATGAAAGGAAAACTCATAATAAATCTCAGACTGATCGCCTTATCATGACTGACAGTGCTGCTGGAGGCCCCTTCTTTATGAGTATAATTTGGGAGTATATAAAAGCAGGAGATTGATTTCTGCAGAGCCCTTCCTTTCCTTTAGTATTTATTCCAAGCTGCGCGACTCCCACTTTTTTAATAAAAAAAAGTACTCACAAAATTCGGTTCCTATATTTAATTTTTATAACTACATGTACACACACACACACTCACACTCACTCACACGGTGTTATTATTTAGTGCCTAGAAGACCCATGGAGCCCAATGAGACCTGTCCATGTGGCTTCCTTCTGCATCTTGCAGGCAGGAGTGTCCCCATCAGAACTCGCTCCTCTGGAACCAAAGCAAGAGTCAAGAGAGAATAATTTGGGCCATAAATAAGAAGGGTGCACCTAGGAAATCCCTTAAGAAGTAGATTTAAGCCAGGCATGGTGGTGCATGCCTGTAGCCCCAGTACTTGTGAGGCTGGGACAGGAGGATCACAGGTTTAAGGCCAGCCTCAGCAACTCAGTGAGCCCCTCAGTGACTTAGTGAGACCCTGTTTCAAACTAGAAAATAAAATGGGTCTGGGAGTGTAGCTCGGAGGTAGAATGCCCCTGGGTTCAATCCCTAGTACCACACACACAAACAAGTAAAAAGCAGATTTAATGTCATGGTTTCAATTCCACTGCACCCATCATTAGTAGAATGATAATCAAGTCTTTCATACTCTGAAAAAATGTCTTTCTGTTTGTTCTAGAATGTTCTGGAGCCATGCCTCAGATGCCTAGAGGGGTGAGGATGTGACTGAAGAAACCCTAAATCCTTCGTTTCGTTGTCCCAAACACCAGCACTTGTGTCTTTAATACTGTGGACTCTTTGAATTTTAAAGGTGTGTTGCTGAAGCTAGTCTAGATACCAGTGGTCTACTGGTGATCAAGAGTAAATGAAACTTCAAGAGATCTGGGAAAACATCTCTTCTCCAAAGACCACCTTTTATTTGCAAAATTGATCAATCCTGCTTTTTCTGAATCTAGCCATCATTCTTTCATGACTTTGTTGCCACAAAAGAAGAAATAGTGTGAGCCATTTTCTCCCTTCATGCTTTGAATTTGGCAAAATTTCTCAAATGTTAGAGAGAAAAAATGTTTTATTTAGTTGGACTCAGGAAAAGAAGAATTTGAATGATAAAGATGAGCTTTTAAAAGATGCTTTGGTTGATAGGGTTTGATAGAATTTGAGACTTAGCTTTGCAGAAAAGTTGACGAGCAGCATGCATCTCCCTGTCCCTGTCCAGGGCTTTCCCCGAGTTGTTTCTGCTGGATGCCCCCGTGTGCTAGTGGTGTTTGGGGACATCAGCGACAGGACCTTTTGCTCCACCATCCTGCTGATGTTACTCCTTCTTTTAAATCAATTTTGGGTACAGATTCAGATTGACAGAAGAGTTGGAGGAAAGCGCCGAGCTCTTGTCTCCCGGGCATTAGACATCTTCTGTTCCACTGTATGCTGGCCACAAGGAGGGGCCAGTGTCGGTGCCCTCATATTAATTAACCCCACGCTTTGAATTTCACGATGTTTTTGTGATTTCTTTGTTCTGTTCCAGGATCTGGTCCAGGATGCCAGGTTACAATGAGTCCCCGTTTCCTTTATGGCTCCTCTTGACTGTGATGGCTTCTCAAACTCTCCTTGCTTTTGAGGAATGGATGGAGCTAGGTGCTCATGGGTGTTTTGCAGAATAGACTGGGATTATGGATCTGGCAAAAAGAAAGTGTCGTGTTCACCCAATCCCATCGGGGGACATGCTGTGGCCTTGTCTGACCACTGATGGTGTCCACCTTGACCACCTGGCCCAGGGAGCTACTTCTCCTCTCCTCCTCCTGCTCTGGAAAGCAAATCACTAAGCACAGCCCAAACTCGAGGGCAGGTTGAGGAGCAGGAATCCAGCTTTTGCAAGAGTTATTAAATCTCATCCCCTTTTAACATTTTGGTTTCTCTCTCTCTCTCTCTCTCTCTCTCTCATTATTTTTTTCTTGATACTGGGGATTGAACCCAGGGGCATTCTACCTCTGAGCTACACCCCCATACCTTTTTTTTAAATTTTGAAACAGGGTTCTTGCTTAGCTGCTGAAGCTGGCCTTGAACCTTTGAATCTCTTGTCTTAGTCTCCCAGGTACTGGGATTACAGGTGTGTGCTACTGTGCTTGGCTCTATTTCTTGTTTAAAAGCCTCTGTACCCATCTTAAAGCTAAGCATCAGCTCACACTTGTTCATAACAGCGCTGAGTGATACTCTTTCTGGTTCTCGAGGGGTCCTAATGTTCTTCATTAAATCTGCGGACTCTCTCTGAGTGCTCCCTTCCCTCACATGGCTCGTTGCTAGTTTGTGGTCAGGGGGTGGCTTGTTCTGTGACATCCTGTGCTGCTCAAGGGTTTTGTTGAATTTTGTGGTTTCTTTGCTCATGCTCGGCCCCAGGTTTGCAGTGGTCCCATCCCAACACTTCTGTGCGTTTCTCAGTTCAGAGTTCTCTCTCTGGGGAACCAACACCACCCCTGGGAATTTCCAGCCCTCCCAGCTGATTTATTCCCTCCTTCCTAGGCTCCGCTTCCCAGGGCCAGCTGGTGGAGTTTGCTTAGTTCTCTCTCACCATCCGGGACTCCTGGAGGGTCAGCCGTGCACAGGATGCAGCCCCATCCTGCCCAGCTCAGGCTGCAGCAACACCCGGCTATGGGGAGGGGACCAGAGACCCCACAGAGCTTTCCCCAGCCCCAATATGCCTTCAGCCTCCCTCTTCACTCCTGGGCACCTGGATTTCCCTTTCTTTCCCCATGTGGCTATGTTGTTAGAGGTTCTCTCCACTCGACCCAGCTTCTTCCGTGTCTGGACCTGAGCATGCCATGTTCTCTCTATCTACTGTTTCCCCAGAAGTTCCCTTTGCTTCTTTTTGGTAGTACAACATCTCTCATATTGAAAATCCATCCTCATTCAAGGAAGGAGCAATGTTGATCAAGGATATTAACCTCACTGAGGATCAAAGTCAGTCTTCTGATGGGTATATTAAGATTAAAGATTCTTTCTAGCGGTTCATCAGGGTAGATGTAGCCTTTTGAAATGGTTGTCTATTTATGGAGGACCTACTATGTGTAAAGCATTTTCTGTTTACTTGTCATGAAGACTTTGTCTTCACCTCGGGAGATAAACTACAAATGTGGATAAATATTGAAGGGGGTTGAAATTTACAAGCGACATGACACAGTTACAGAAATGTGCTGCTAGAGGCGGTGGCAAAATGTGATAGAAAGACCCAGAAAGATGCAATATAGGAGGTGCTGGGCTGGGCTTGAAAGCAGGTGTAGTTTGGAGCTGTGGCCACTGCTGTGGCAGGTGGCAGGTTGGACATGGACTCCATTGGCAGGCCACGAGACCACAAAACCACGTGGAATTGTGTTGCGTGCGTGGGGGGCCAAGTAAAAGCTTACTACCGGCCTGATGCAGGAGCTGGGCTATTGGTCTGGTCAAGAACAAAGTGCTAAAAATAACTTCTTTAAAATGGAATAAGAAATTCGTGTGAGCTAGCAACTATTAAGGATAGGGCAGATTTAATCAGAGGAAACTTCTTAACGATTAAAACAATAAGTCAGAATTAAAAATTGAAACTAAATCATCAACATGTCATACAGCCCAGGCCCTGACTCTAGGAAATGATGCCCACGAAGGAGAAGAGAGACCCCTGAGGAGGGGCTTCCCTACAGGAGGGAGCTGAGCTGCTCACTTTGGCCACGTCCACCGGGGCGGGAGGGCAGGGAAGCAGCAGAGCCTGGGCATTGCGGGAGGTTTGGGGTCATCCCCTCTCTACTGCAGGCACCAGGGATATGGCACTGCACATACCCACACATTTAAAAACATATTAACTCATCAATAACAATAACTAATATTAAGAAGCATGCATATAGCTCCTTTGGTCTTGGAAGCCCTTTATGAACATTAGCCAATCAATTAATAATGGCCTCTTCTCTGACCGTGGAGACCCCTGAATCCAGGGAAGCAGGAGAGGGCTCCGGCAACAGGCTTGCTCTGGGGAGGGAGTGGCCCCACAGCCCATGGGGGCCCATCCTGACCTGTGACCCTGGCCTGACCTGTGACCCCAGCCTGACCTCTGGCCCCATGTGGCATGCCTTCCAATTTTCTCAGCTCTGCTTCCTGTGGCAAATCTCAGAAAAACTGCCGTGTGTTTCTTTCCTTTTATGTTTTAATGTTCCCTCCTAACTTTCTGGTAAAGAGAACCAGGCTCATTTCCTCGCTGAGGCTCTCTGCTTGTTCTCTGTGCTGCTCTTTCTGATAGAAGCAGAGGCGGCAGCGAGGCCGGGTCAATTTCTTTGCTGTTCCTTTATCTGCCTTGCAGGACCGGGTGGCTTGGGCTGCAGGCTTGGAATCTCGGCTGATATCCTGGGCCAGGGGGAAGCTCTCCAAATAGCTGTTCCCATCCATGAGAGGGATGCTGAGTTCACAGGGCCTGCGGGTCTATTTGGAGGAGGTGGGTTTAAACTGGTACTGTTGCCATAGCTCGGTGGGTGGAGGAGGACCCGGGTACCTCTGTGCTGCCCCTGCGTGCTGGGGGCATGAGTCTTCCCCGCTCACATCTGCTCCAGGACTTTGTGTCCCCAGGGTTCACAGTACCTGGCACACACGGGGGGCCCCAGAACATTTGGATTTGGGGCTCGAGGACCTTAGGATTTATGCACAGGGTCCTGGGACAGAGTGCTGGAAGGAAGACCTAGTAAGACATCCCTGCCCTGCTCCAGTGCTTCAGGGCTCTAGAAGCCGCTCCCCGCCTTGCCGCAGCGGGCTGAGCAGGAGGCTCCTGGGTGGCCTCCCTGTGGATCTCCAATCCTGGTGGCACCGCTGGTCACTCAGCTCCTGCCTAGAGGCCTCTGTGAAGGCTGAAGCACTGGCCGCGCGGTCACGTCCAGAGTGACACTACTCAGGCTGGTCACACAGGGGTATTCCAGTGACAAAGCTGTCCCCATTCTGTCCCTATCGATCTCCCATCAGTCATTAGCAAGTGGCTGTGTTAGACACGACCCTTGGGCATTTTCCAAACGCAAAGCCACTTAGCATTAAAACTGCACGATCTCGGGCTTTCCCACAAGACTTTATCTACCCACGTAAAAGTCACGTAGAGTCCTGGGGATCTCCCAGCTAGCCAGCATTGACCCTTGACCTCTGCAAGACAAGGGGTCTAAGCCTGTCCTTTAGCATTACACTTCTCTTTTTCCTTGCAGGAGGTAGGCCTCGTGAAAATATACTAAATGCACAGAGGAGCTCCTCCACCTTGGCGACTAAAGAGTAGGGGTGTTTTTTATTATTATTCTGTGATCGATATTATTATTATTTTTGTAGTACTGGGGATTGAACCCGGGGGCATTCTACCTCCTAGCTACACCCCCAGCCCTATTTTTTTTATTCTTTATATTGAAACAGGGTCTCACTAAGTTGCGGAGGCCCTTACTAAATAGCTGAGGCTGGCCACAAACCCGGATCTTCCTGTCTCAGCCTCCCGAGTACTGGGATTACAAGCGTGCACCACCACGCCCAGCTTGTCATCAATATTCCTATAAAGTAAATCATCTTATCTTCTAGTTATAATTTACATCTCAGGGGAAGAGATGCCTGGGAAACTGAACATCCTCAGATGTTGCAACCCTTATATTTCCGAAGTAATTCAAATTTTGAATTTAGAAATCCAAGATGCTTGAGTTGGTGATTTTCACCGGCTCCCTGTGATTCCCCTTCCCCCGGAGGGTTGGAGGACATTGCTGACATCTCTCTGCCCAGGAGGAGAAGCAGCAGGCCAGGCAGGAAGAGCCAGCAGGCCATCTTGTCCACTCCTAGACACTCTGCCTTAAAAAACAAACAACAAACAAACATGTGTTTTTTGATTGGTGTCTTATATATATGTCGCTTACTGACTGGTCACGACCTTGGAAGGAAATGTACATCCCGTCATAGAAAGAGTCTAGTGCACAGCCAGAGGTCAAAATCAGGGTGACTGATTGTCTTCAAATAAAGTGCAAGTCCTAGAGACGGGAGGGAAGTTGACAGAAAGGAAACAGCACAGGAACCCGGCTCCTTCGCTCGTCCTCCGGGACGTGGACTCGCCTCGTTCCTGCCACATTGGAGGTCTACTCATGCTCTCCATCAGGGGAGCCACACGGACCAGGGTCTGCGAGCCCAAGTTCCATCAAGAATAAGCCCAGGTGAAGGCGAGACCGCGGGCTGAGGAAAGCTCCTCCTGGTCTACCTAGAGAGACTGGAGGTGCGTGGTGTACGTGAGCTTTTCACGCCATTCTGCTCTGGAAAGGCCTGAAATCCATCCGCGTCCTGCACATGTTCAAGGACAATGGCTGTGCCCGCTGTCACAGAATCAACCCTCATCTGGCTTTCCCTCATGTTTTCCTTAATAAAATAAAGTAAAATGTTTCCAGAGTGAAGTGAAAGAGTATAAAAATAAAAACTTTCAAAAATTCAAGAACACAAAGATTTGAACTCTCTGAATATATGTTTTTCCTACTTCATGGTTCCTTTTAATATCTTTTCATAGAATACCTCACATGTGTTTGGAGATACCCTTTAATTATGTAGAAGCTGATCCAAAAATTCTATTTCTGATTTTCTGATTGGTGCAGCATTTTTAACTCAGTCATTATAATTATGTTGGTAATTTTACACAAGGACACAGAGAGACACACAACTTTTAAATATGCATATGGATGTCATAGATATATATCTACAAATATTTAAGTATATATCAATATTTGTAGTACAGTACATACATAAACATTTATGTACACATATATATTTATAATTATTCCATGTCAATCTCAACTTGTGTAGAATATCGCATACTTGTCTTAGCTCCTAATCCTTTTCAGGCATTTTGAGAGTAGAGAAAGACACTTCAAACACTTGGTAATTTCATACAGTACCTAGATAATGATCTGTGAATTTCAAGCCATTACCAAATTGAGACTAATTCCATAGCTCTAAACTAGCAGGTGGGTCCGTAGGTTTATGAGATGCTTAAAATGGTGGTTGGTTAGTACCAGATGGTCTACGTGGGTGTGGTCTTTCATGTACACTTGCCAGCACCTGTTATCATCTCCCTTCTGCCAATCTTACTGTGTTGCTGACTCTTCCATTACTTAAAATAAGGGAGTCTCTAAGTGAAACTGTCCTGTGTGGGTGAGTGCTATGAGTGAGCGCCCTCATCGCCAGGCCCCCTTGCAGCTGGCCAACACACCTCTGACCACCCCTTCCAATCCAAAGTCATCTTCTTCCCTTTTCCTCACTCCACCCTTTATTTGTACCTTCTTATCTGATAGTCCTTGGAGATCTGTGAAACTGTCCAGTTTATGTGCTACAACTAGTGATTTCTAATGAGCTCCTGGGAAAACGTAGAGGCAGGGATCAGTAAAGTATGATCAGTAGGTTCAACACAGCCCACACATAGCCTACTGCCTGTTTCCTGTCATAAAAATGGCAGAATCAATGTGTTAGAACAAAGACCAATGGACCACAAGCTGAATGTATTTATTATATGACCCTTTATAGAAAACCTTTGGGACACCTGATCTGGAGACCCATTCTCCAGCAGTGTGAGAGAATGTTAAGGACAGCATTTTCTAATCTTTCCCTCCTACACTGCAGCCCATGTTACTGTAATAATTATTTCAAGAACGACTGATATCCAATATACTCCACCTGCAATCACTAGATTACTTTTGTCATATAATTGTCTTAATTGAACTATTTACCTCCATAAAAATCTTCGCTGGAGACATGCTACCTTTCTCATAAAACCCACATTCAGCCTGGACTTCGAGGCTCACCCTGTGAGGGTTACTTAGTTTTCCGGCCGTGACTTCCACTTCCCCTTCCATGACTCTAGCCACACTCCACCACACACAGTGGCTCAAGGTGACTCCCTGCCCTGCTTGTGTTTGGTCCCCGTGGCATGTTTAATATATACCTGCAAATTCGTTGACATTCCTCTTTTCAAAAGGTAGAGACTAATTCCCCTCTGGACTTGGCAGATCACTTCCAATGAACAGAACAGGGGATAAGTGGGGCTACGTGACTCTCTGGCTGTGTCATAGAGAGACTTTCTGCTGGCTCTTTGTCATCTGAACCACTCACTGGGGAAGCCGGCCACCCTGTCTTCTGGTGAATAACCCTGATGGAAGACCCCAGGCCAGAATCTCCCAGCCCTTCAGTTCCTGAAAAATGGTGCTGCCATTGTTAGACCACTAAGGTCTGTGATTTGTTATGCACCGATAGATAAACCCACTTTACAACACCCCTACAGCTCTTCTACAATTTTCCATCCCAATGTGCCTTTGTTGGAACTGAACAACTTTGAAAAAGCCACTTATCCTCTTTTGCCTTAGATTTCTCAAATAAGGATAATGATAGTTCTTATCTGTAGGTATGATGAAGAGATTGTATTAAAACATACAAGGAAATTCCAGTCCCTGGCGATGGCCGGGCTCAACACAAGTGGACTAGCAGTGAGCCCGTGCCATGGGCGCCCATGTAGCTGAACTCTCTCCTCTCTGATGTGTTGGCTACTTCCCATGTTGGTGGTTTTTCTTCTTCCAGGGCCTTATGTTTTGCTGGTGCACATCAGTTTCTTCTTGCTGTTAGACAATAGACTCCTAGAGGGTAGGGACTCTGTGTAATGTAGCTCTCATTTATAGTACGGCTTATAGCACGCCCCACTAGCACTTTAAAATAAACAAATGATTGTAGTTTAAGTAACTTTGCATTGATAGGGAGACCTTTGGGAACGAGGGTCTGGGTGCTGAAAAGCAGCACACTGGGTGTTCCTGGCTATTGGGCTTCTGGAGTTGGCCGCAGGGATGGAGGCTTAGTGTGGATTGTGGAGTTTTATTTTTCCATCCTGCAGATATGTGTGTTGAGATATAAATGTCAGAGTTGTTTCATTTTTTAAATTTCCTTTATTGTTCTGTGGTTCCCTAACAAAAGAATATCTTCAATATTTTTCAGAACTGGTTAAAACTTGCATAAAAAAATTGTGTCATCTGGATGCTTGGTTATATTATTCTGAAATTCTCAAATGCTGACTTCCAATGTACTAATCTTCAGGAGGTAAGAGCAACCTTTAAATGGTCATTATTTAGAATTGATCAATTGGTCCTAAGCTCCACGTAGATGAACTGAAGTCAATCAATCCACTTTGCTGCCCATTAAGATTTTGAAGATATTTGGTTGCATTACTTTTCACCGTAAAAGATTATTTGATACTGGGCTTGAGAACAGATATATATTTTTTAAAACCTCCAAAACATAGAAGACTAAAATCTTGTGTTAAATCTTAGGAAAAATAAACCTTACAATACAATTGCCATTTGCCAAGCCTCCGCAAACTGTTGATGTGAAAACCTACATATCATTAGGTTTTAGCAAAGTGGTGATCCCACTGCAGAGAGAGAAGCGCCAGGAGCTTCACCTACGGGGCCGGCTCAACATGGCGCTCCGAGCTCGCAAACACTCCACACCACAGTGTCCAGGGGGACCCAGCTGACATTTCTAATGAGAACCAAGTTAGTCCACCACAGATTAATCACAGCGCTAATGCGTCTGAGCGCAGACTTTCTAATAGAGCCCTTTGATCTGCCTGTCTATTCATCTACAAGGAGTTTGTAAACAGACGTTTTAATGCAAACAAGCCAATGAGGAAAAGGAGAAGAAACTTAATCCTTATCCCTCAAATAACCCTGGCCCAGTGCAGAGCAGGGGCAGCAGTAGACACTGCACACGCTACGCTCTTGTCACCGAGAAAGGACACCGTCTTCCAAGCACGTGCAGCTGTTTGGCTTATGCTGTGTGCAGCTGGAGCTCCGTTTTACTCCAGAAGTGAGCAGGATATTAGTAGCAGATTGCATCCCTCTCTGGTCCGCTCATAGTATTTTCAAGGTGTATTTATTGGAGTCACAATTATGCAATAAAATCAAGAGGAAATGCTGACGTGTCGAATCTCTAGATGAGCTGGTCTCCATCCGCTCTCCAAACTCGGGGTTATGGACGCACTTCCGGTGGATAAACCAGGGGTCATTTTAAGGGTAATAGAAGACCAGACCAGGCTTTGATGGTTGGCTCCCAGAGCTAACCTAGCTGGTCTGAGTTGAGTCCTAACCTCTGTGCTCCATGAAAGGCAAGATTCTAAGAGCGAGAGTGTGAGAATAACGTGAGAGTCCATCTGAAAGTGAGAAGATCATTCACTCAAAATAAAGTAACAGAAAATACAAATGATTCTTGGGATCTTATTGGAAACTAGGGGCTCTGGAGAAAACACAAATGATTCTTGGAGTCTTATTCAAAATTAGGGGCTCTGAATCATGGGGAATAGATTACAGAAGGGAAATTAGAAGCAATGTGAGTGCCATTAACCATGGCGACGGGTTAACCCTCATGCAATGGGTTGGTCGTCCTGAGATTGATGGAGACTGGCCAGGGAGGAAAGTCCAAGTGTGCCCACTTCCACTGAAATATGTTTCATCCCTGCACCTTGCAGTGTTGGGCACAGTGACTTAACAGCAGGTGTCTTCCTGTCTTGCGCATTGGAGGGTCTGGGCTGGGCACGCCAGGGCTGGCTGGCAGGCTCAGGCTGCAGTCAGGAGCCAGGTGCTTCTCCGACTTTCTACTCCCCGTCCTTTGCCTACTGGTATCTATCCTGTTTGCTGTGACACAGTCGGGTCAGGCAGGTGGCTTCCCCTAGAACTCATTTCTCCATTCAGTGGAGGACCAAGAACATTGTAATCAAGCAAGCCAAATCCTTTCAAGAAACAAGGAGGTTCAGGTCATACACCCTTTTGTGCTGGGCAGGCTCACAGGGCAGTCACTACCTGAAAGAGAAAGTTCTAGAAAAGCCAGTGCTTTTTGCTATACTCAACACCACTTGGAATGAAGCTGCACCTCCATTAATAGGAGACGGTAGGACAGGGTTAGAGGATAGGAAGTCTACAGTGTCTGCCATGCCCATCACAGGCATTTGGGCGCTTCTTTGCAGGTAGCAAGAGTCCCTTTAATGTTATTTGATTCATAGAAGCAAGTGTTCCTCATCTTGACAGAGAAACCTCCACTCTGGCTTGCACACACAGCCTCACTTCTGGGCACTGAGGGACTGCAGGATTCTTTAAAAATTTTTGTACCATCTCTTTAGAGAAAGTTTTAAAAAATTCTTTCCCCCCAATTTATGTATCTATGTGACGATGGTAGAATAAGGAAAGGGGAGTTATGGCGGGATTGGCTCTGGATGAAATCTGCTGTTAGAGAGAGGGCAGTCACGTGACACCTTTTTGGATGACGCGGGCTTGGCAGTCTTGCAGGTCTCAGGAGGCATGTCCCTGCTAGGGGACAGTGACAAGTGGCTTAAGGCCAGGATGAAGTAACTCTTGCAGAGACCTGCAGTGGCTGGAGGCTCTGACCGTCTGTCACAGGACTGAGGACAGCAAGGCTGGACAGGAAGGACACGGTCCGAGAGATGGCCTCCAGTGTCCAGAGGAGGGGCTGGACCATGGTGACACCAGCCAAATGGCTTCAAGGACCCTGTGCTCCTCAGAGTCCATGACTGCCTTGTCTCTCTTTCAAGTGACTCGTCCATAGGCTACTTCATATCCCAAAGGTTGCCAGAAGTCATCTTGCTCACCAGTATTTATTTAAGTCTCCCCTCTATCTGAATAAGAAATGATGACTTGTGCTATCGTGGTTGTTTTCAGTTTTGCTTGGTAGACAGCAGCCCACCATTTGCAGAGGCTGGAGGTCATGGTGGGCAGTGTAAGTCCGCAGCCCTCCTCATCACTGCCTTCGCCCCATTCTGGCACCAGGAGCCTGCTGAAATCTGCTAACACGCAAACCCAGCCTTCCCAGAGGTCCCCCCTTCATGCTGAGGGCCCTGGTAATGGTCTGCTGGTTGCCCTTGCAGCTCGCTGGCGCCCCTTGTGGTCTGTGCTGCTCTCAGAAGCCTCCTGGAAGCGCTGGCCTGCCCAGCTCTGAGCTGCGCCTCTCACTGCCCTTTGGCTTTAGGGAGGGCTTTTGTCTCCTGCACTTTGCCCCAGCGTCCTCCTCCCTCCTGCCATCTCAGTATAAATGCCACTTCTTCTAAGAAAAAGAGAAAGATCTGGAGAAAACCTGGGTGTGGGGAAGGAGTGAAAGCAAATACTTGAGGATTTCATGTGATTTGGAGAAAATAACATTCTGTGAAACATAGATTCTGACCTGGGCCGGTTCACCCCTCCTTAGGCAACCTGGTGGTCCCCCGCTCCCGGGAGGTCACCATATTGATGCTGAACTTCGTGTAGACACCTGATTGGCATAGTGCATTACAACCCAGAACTCCTGGACTCAAGCGGTCCTCCCACCTCAGCCTCCTGAGTAGCTGGGACTACTGAAGTAAATACCAATAAAAACCTGTGCTATAAAAAAAAAAAAAAAGAAAAAGAAACACAGATTCCTCAGCTGTAAGCCCTGGATAGTGACCAATAAGGACCGTCCTAGGGTTACGTGAGATATGCAAAGCGCCCAAATGAGGTATGTGGGGACAGTCGAAGCATGGTGTTAATTAGGTTTCCCCACCTCCTTCTGATAAAAGCCACGGTTATATGAAAAGTAACTAAGCGTGTCCTTGCAGGCGCCATATTGCTCCAGCTAGCTGTCACCTTCATCTGCACTCTGGGCCCCAGCAAGCTGCCACTTTTGTTAACTCTGTGACTTGGAATGCTGCCACCTTTGTTCTGCATTGATGTATAAACTGGACAGGAACTGTCCACTGTGTGGCAGTCCCACGTGGAAGTCTCCTGCGGGGCTCTCTTGTATTCAGTCTGCCGCCATTGAGTAGTGGAGGTGGAGGTGACCCATGTTCAGACCACTGCGGCTAGAATAAAAGTCACGTCTCATCCCTCCTCGGGGCCTCATTTCTTTTTCTGACTGGCCAGATGGAATCTGAACCTCTCTATCCTTGATCGGCTGCACAACAGGGTAGAACAAGAACTGAACAAGCTCTAGAACCTGCAACCCAGCGTGGCGGGCACCAGGCAGACACAGCCACCGAACACTTGAAACGGGGACAAGTATGACCCTGGAGGAGTTCTATGTGTGAAACACGAGTTAGATCTTTAAGATTGCAAGAAAGAATACAAATTAACTCAAGATTTCTCTATTGATTACATGTGGAAAGGATAGTATTTTAGATATATTAGGTTAAATGTAATATCAAAGTTGAGTCATGCTTTTTTAAAAATGTAGCTACCAGAAAATTTGAAATTACACACAGGGCTAGCAATATATTTCTACTGAATGGAGCCACTCTGGAGTACAAACTAGAACCAAGACAAAAATATTTTTCCTCTCATATTATCATTGATTTATGATGTCTGTAACATATTTAGTAGTTTGCAAATAGCATCATTATCTACTTCCCTTTAGGCCTCACTCCTGCCTCGGGATGCCTATCATTGCCTTCTTTGAGAGAAAGGAAACTGAGACCTGGGAGAGTGGTGTGGTTCGCTGGGGGTTAGGTGCCGAAATCTACCGGCAGAGTTGAAAAGTTTGAACGGTTCCTGAAACGGGGAGTGAGGATTAAGAAAAATAAAGAAAGAGAGACAAAAGATAGTTTTTCGGGAGGGCTCTCAGTTCCATATTGCAGCCTCGACTTTATTCAGCTCAGTCCTTATATACCCTCCTAGAGCATCAGAAATAGATACAAAGTCCTTTTACCATACAATGTCAACATTTATCTAAGCAAACAGAATGTTCCCAGACCACCTCCCTCCTCCGCCTGCGCCTGCGGGTCCTGTGCCCCTTGGGGGTCCCTCTCCTTAATGGATCAAAGAAGGTCAAGTCTCTCCTCTGAGAACATTCAGCTGTTGTGAAATACACAGCACAATAGGTCTCAATCCACCCGTTTGGTAGAACTTGTACCTCTCAGGGCTGTGTTTGCAACTATAAACCTGAAGCCAAAGAAATGGCTCCCGACAGTTAGGGACCTCATTCTGGTGGCACAACTTCACAGGTGCCAGGTGAGGACGGGCTGGCTGTGAACCGCTCAGGTGGCCCTGACCACACCTGGATCAGAGGAGAGTGACCTGAAGTCTTTTTTCAATGCTCCAACCCGAACACCTGTGGCTCTTCAGGTCCCTGCACCAGTGCCACCATTCCTTGTGACCGCCTTGGGGTTTGTGAGGTGGGAAATATACTGGCTTCTGTGTTCAGACAGGAGGGGACCATAAACAGTCATTGGAAACATGGCAGTTATTGAAACTGGAATACACACGGTAATGTTTTCTTTTGCCTTTTGATCTAAAAAATTATGCATTAAAAATATAAATAAAAAATACTATCTCTACTCCTTCAGAGCGGTAGAGCATAACTTCTCAAGTTTTAAGGGGAGAGGGACTGTGCATAGTGACTTCCTTCCAAAATGCAGGGTTGAAAGGGGAGCCCACAGTGGAGAGACCCCAAAGACACTGCCCTGGCCAGGTGACAAGCCAGCAGCCTCAGTGGTGGCCCACAGTGCCTGTATGTGCCCCAGATAGGATGTCAGGGAAGTGGTGCTCTATTTCTATGGTCTTCTTTTTAAAATTCCATGACCCTAGATTGTCCATGAGAAAAGTATTAGGCAATCTCAAATTGAGAGTAACTAGACAAATACCCAATGGGTACTCCTTATGACTGTGAAGGTCACAGAAACAAAGGAATTGGGGCTGGGGTGTAGCTCAGTGGTGGAGCACTTGACTAACATGAAGGAAACCCTGGGTTTTATCCCCACTGTGACACACACACACACACACACACACACACACACACAC
>PVJS01017892.1:0-35581 GCA_004027185.1 Glis glis | reverse complement strand
TCTCTCTCTCTCTCTCCCTTAGTGAGGCCCTCTGCAACTTCGTGAGACCCGGTTTCAAAAATAAAGCATAAAAAAATAGGGCCGGGGGCGTAGCGCGGAGGTAGAACGCCCCTGCGTTCAATCCCCGGTACCGCAAAAAAAAAAAAAAACAAATAGGAGAAAGCTAGTGCCCTTAGTGCCGAATGGACCTCACGATGGGGCAGCAGCTGGGTGGCTCCCTGGGGTGGGGACAGAGAGGTGTTGCTCCCAGAGGGTGAGAGCGGAACCTGCCTGGTGTGTGCATGCTGTGCTCTCCCTGGCACAGGGTAGGGTGATGCTGAGGAGCCCCTGGCTTGACACCCAAAGCCACAGGCCCTAGAAGGAAAGACGGGTGACGGGAAGCCCCGGGAAGATGTGCTCCTGACATCTTGACTTTCCCTGCAGCTGGAAAACCTCATGCTGGACAAAGATGGCCACATCAAGATCACGGACTTTGGCCTGTGTAAAGAAGGCATCAGCGATGGGGCCACCATGAAAACCTTCTGTGGAACCCCGGAGTACCTGGCGCCTGAGGTGTCTGGAGTGGGGGAGCAGGAACACGTGGGCCAAGGGCGGAGGGGCCCCTTAGTTACACCTGTGTGCTTCCTGGCTCCGACCCCCTGAGGGCAGAGCCGTGACTCCTCACGTGTCCGTCCAGCCCGGGCTGCTGGCCTGGCCGCTCAGTGCCCTTCCGTCCTCAGGTGCTGGAGGACAATGACTACGGCCGGGCCGTGGACTGGTGGGGGCTAGGCGTGGTCATGTACGAGATGATGTGCGGCCGCCTGCCTTTCTACAACCAGGACCACGAGCGCCTCTTCGAGCTCATCCTCATGGAGGAGATCCGCTTCCCACGCACGCTTGGCCCCGAGGCCAAGTCCCTGCTGGCTGGGCTGCTGAAGAAGGACCCCAAGCAGAGGTGAGGGCTGGTGCCCAGCCCAGTGCCACCTGCTGCCACTGTCCCCTCGCCTGGAGGGGCCAGTGTCCACAGGTGCACTTGCTGTGGACTTGCGGTATGTGTCGTCCCCTCTGCAGCCCGTGATGGTGCCCACAGCTGGCACTTAGAGGGCACTTTCCCGTGGCCAGGCCCACCCCGACACTCCCTGAACTGCCGTGATTTATGGGGACACTGAGGAACAGGGTAGTCCTGTGCCTGGCCTGGGGTCACTGAGTTGCTTGTGGCCTAGCCCTCTGCCCACCCCACCCTGTCACCCCTCTTTCTGGATTTGGGGAGGGCAGACTCTGAGACCACCCGGGTCCAGGTTGCCATTTCATGGCTGTGGCCCTGGGCCTGAGAGCTCCCCTCCCTGAGCCTCAGTGTCCTCTGTGAAGTGGTGGTTTGTGGCTGGGACAGAATCATTAAAGGCTGTGCAGGGCCTGCGTGTCGCCGTCTCAGGCCTGCCCTCACTGAGCCCATCTGCTAGCACCCGGCTGCTGTGGGAGGCGGGTGCTGATGGCCGTCTCTGCCCAGGCTCGGTGGGGGGCCCAGCGATGCCAAGGAGGTCATGGAGCACAGGTTCTTCCTCAGCATCAACTGGCAGGATGTGGTACAAAAGAAGGTGAGCCCCCACTCCTCTGCTCCAGCAGGAACCCCGGGGGCCTGGCCTGTTACCTAGGTCCAGGACTGTCCTCAGGGTCCCTGAGTCTGAGCCCTTCTCCTCCGCAGCTCCTGCCACCCTTCAAACCTCAGGTAACGTCTGAGGTCGACACGAGGTACTTCGATGATGAATTCACCGCCCAGTCCATCACAATCACACCCCCTGACCGCTGTGAGTGTCTGGGCCCCCTTTGGCCACTGGGCCTGGCCGGTGGAGGGGAGGGGCCTCTTCTCTGGACATAGCTCTCCAGGAGGACCTTGGCAAGCCGCCCTCTGCCTCTGGGCAGTTTTCCCTAAGGTGTGCTTGCAAGGCCTTCTGCTGTTGGTCCTCTTTGGATCTGGTGAGGGTCATAGGAGCCGCTGGCTACAGCATATTCCAGAGTGCCCCAGGAAAGCTGTGGGTGGGAGACAATGGGGTCTTTGGGCTAGATAGGTGCGTTGACTCTTCAGCTGCTTGTGTGCTCACCCCAAACCCACTGAGGGCTAGGCTGGAGACACAGCAGTGACCAAACCAGCCCTGGGCTCTGCCATCAGAGAGCGCCCGGGCCAGCTGGGGTAACGGCCCAGAGCATCAGGGCTGGTGTAGCAGCCCAGGGACTGGGGAGCCCAGAAGAAATGCATCCCAGCCTGCAGAAGCAGCAGCAAGATGCATTCCTGGCAGGGGCACCAGCCATGAGAGCTGTGCGCAGACGTGGGATAGGCTGCAGGCAGGGGGAGGGGGCCACGGGAGAGGCAGGAGGGCCTGGGCACCAGAGTTGGGGCATCCTGGGAAGAAAAGGTGTGTGAAGAGCTCGCCTGGGAGCCATGGGAGGGCTGAATGAGAGGGGCAGCGGCTGCATCTGGACTTGAGAAAGTCCCCAGGATAGCCGGGTGTGGTGCAGTGCTTGGGAGGCTGGGACAGGAGGATCAAAGGTTTGAGGGCAGCCTCAGCAAGTAATAAGACTCTCATCAACCTAGTGAGACCATGTTTCAAAATAAAAATAAAAAAATAGGGCTGGGGGTGTAACTCAGAGGTAGAATGCCCCTGGTTTCAATCCCCAGTACCCCCCCACACACACACACACACCACACACACACACACAAAACAAAGTCCCCAGGATGCAGGGGGAGTTTGGAGCGGACCAAGGCAGGGCCCAGGGGTCTGTGCTAGACTCTGGTGGGATGGAGGGGGGATGAGAAGGGACATTCAGGAGGCCGGTGAGCGGGGACAGGGCGATGGGCTCGTGGGCGCATTCCATCCAGATAAGGCTGCCCGAGCCTGGCTGGGGAGGGTCATTCAGGAAGGAGGTTGCTACATCTTTCCTGTCCCATTCTGCGGGCCCAAGGCAGTCCTTCCCGTGTGCGTTGCCCAGGGAGTCTGGTGGGGCCCTGGGCCCTTTACAGGATGGTCATCCCAAATATACCTCACCGACCCACAGATGACAGCTTGGGCTCGCTGGAGCTGGACCAGCGGACGCACTTCCCCCAGTTCTCCTACTCCGCCAGCATCCGAGAGTGAGCAGCCCATGGCCACCACAGGACACACGCACGGCCGCCATCCACCACCCGGATGGCTTTTAAAAGAACTTTTTATTTTGCCTTTTTGGTTTGTGTCCCCCATCCCTCACTCCCTCACCCCCGTTTCCAGTTCCTCCTTTGGTCCTCGCCCAGGTCCACCTCAGTGGTCTCAGCAGCCCGCACCTCCAGCCTCCCCTTTGTGCCCAGACTCATGCTGGGGGACTGTCCACCTCCCGCCCCAGGATAAGCTGTTGGGAGGATGGAGAGATTCAGGTTTTTGATCGACACAAGCCCCAGCAAGGGTGAAGTGTGGAGCTGCGGTCCTGCCAGAGCTCCGGCCAGGGCGCCACGTGGGCAGCCTGCCTGCGCTGCTGCTACTGGACAGAGGCCGCCTCTGCCGGGACGGCCACCTGGTGCACAGCACCCATGCTGCCTTCACGTCCTGTCGCCTAGGCTCGAGGGGCCTGGTGAGAGGCAGTGCACCTGCCACCACCCTGCTGTGGTCAGAAAAGCAATAATGTCCAGGGACAGGCGGGCCTTCGGAAGCCGTGGGATCAGGGGTCAGCGCTCCCTTGTGATGGAGCAGATCCTTGGACCTACGGCATGGCGACCCAGGAGGGGGCACTGCCTCTGGCCTTGCCTCCCCCTCCCCAAGTGCTCTCCTGACCCTGGGGCTGAGGCAGAAGGAACACGGGGGGCCTGCCTGCCCCCACCCCGTGCCTTACCAGGGCTTCCTTCCAGCTGGCCTTACCTCCCACTGGACCCCAGGCCTGGCCCCGCCCCTTTGGAGGATGGGGCAGAAGGGCGCCAGCCTCGGCTGTTACACATCTCACACCGAGACAGTATTGGGCCCGTGGACTTGGGGTGGGGAGGGAGTGGGGGTCATCTTTGGTACATACCGGGATGGGGCCTCTGAGCAAGGATGCTCCCAGGCTGCCTCACCCCCTGCCCATCTCCAGGGCCCACGTTCTGCAGCCTTAAGGTGATACGTGATCGAGTCCGTGTCAGTGCTCTGGGCCCACGCGTGTGTGCCTTGGACCATGTCAGTGGGCGTCCCTGAGCTTCCAGGGTGCAAATGCGTGGCTGTGTGTGTGTAGGAGGGCAGTGTGTCTGGGCCCTCGAGTGTGTGTGTGTGTGTGTGTGTGTGTGTGTGTACGCGCGCGCGTGCTCAGGCCCTGGCCCCAGCCCGAGCATTTCATCCCATGGGGGGAGCGGGTGCCTGGGATCCACCTGTTTCCCTGCCCTGCCCCCCTGGCCCCCAACATCTCTGGGTGTTTGGAATTTGGGTTTTGTGTTTTGATCTCCCATCCCACCTCCTGTACTAGGCAGTTCACTGAGAGGCGTGGGGATGGGGGCGGTTTGGGTGGGGGGTCTTTTGTCCTTTCTGTGTGCGTATGTTGTTTATCTGACAGTTCTCCCCATCCCCACCGGCCTTTCCTTATTCTTCATATTTGTACGGTACAAGCAATAAAGACACTCATTGCAGACTGGGGCCCGCCTGCTCTTACACTGGCCACCACTCAGCCTTGCCGTGGCCCAGCCCGGGGTGCTCCACCTGGTGCTCCCTTGCTGCACCTGCGGGCCCTGACGGCCAGGAGGTGAAGGGGCCAGGGGAGGCTGGGGTGGGAGGGTGCTGGGGGTGGGAGCACTGAGGGGCTTGGGAGGGCATCTCCCCCCAGGGTCAGGCCGGGTGGGCAGAGGTCAGTTCAGGCTGGAGGAGGTGGGCGGAAGGGCAAGAATTGGGAGGCTTGGTGGCTCCAAACAAGGAAGGTGCATGTGGTGTCACTGCCCTGGGACCGAGTGAGAGGCGTGGCTCATTCCACACGGCCCTGGCGCCGGAGAGAGGGCACTGCTGCCACGGGTCTTCTGCCCACTGGCGCTAAACCAGGAAGCTCGAGGCCCCCAAACTGCAGTGCAAAGTCTGACATGCGAGTGGCTTTTGTGGCTGCCCGCAGCCTGGGGCCCCTCACAGCCCCGGGACTCCCTCCTCTGACCCTCCCTCCTCTGACCATTGGGCCCTTTATCCTGGCTGGGGGCTGGGCCTGCACCCCATGTCCCCTGTCCCTGTTCCTACACCTGGGTTACTGGGTCTCGTGGGCTGGGCCACCTCCCTCTCCCAGACCCAGGACCGCGCCGGGGCGAGGGCTCCACACGCAGGGGCTTTGAGGTCTTACCTGAGGTCTTGTGTGGGAGCAGCAGGTTCTGCAACGCCTGCAGCAGACTCTCCTGGGGGGGGTAACTTTATATTGGCCCTTAATGTCTTCTTAATTGTAAGTGTATGCCCCAGTGGTGGGAAGATAAATGGAGGCCTATAAAGAAAAGCCTTGACCCTCTGGTCCCAGCCCCACAGTGGGGGTGAGGGAGGCGACGTGTTCTGTCACAATGTGGCGCTGTCTCCAGCAAGGGTGCCACCCTGTCTTGCTCAGCTTTCAGCCATGCTGTCCTGCTCCACGAGAGGGACCACCCGCTGTTGACCCACGCTGCCCTTAGTTGAAACATCCTTAGAGGTGCTGGTGCTTCTTAGTTTGAGGGTGGAGAGTTTTAATAAATTTTACCAGCTGGGCGTGGTGGCGCACACTTATAATCCAAGTACTTGGAGGCTGAGACTGGAGGATCACAGGTTTGCGGCCAGCCTCAGCAAGTAGTGAGACTCTTATCAACCTAGCAGAGACCCTGTTTCAAAATAAAAATAGAGTAGGACTGGGGATGTAGCTCAGAGGTAGAATGCCCAGAGTACCACATGAATGAATGAATGAATGAATGAATGAATGAATAAAATTTTACCAATTAAATTTTGAGTAGATTAATCTATTTTTTGCAGTGTTAATTTAGCTTTTTTTTTTTTTTGGCGGTACTGGGGGTTGAACCCAGGGGCATTCTACCTCCGAGCTACATCCCCAGCCCTATTTTTTTTTTATTCTTTATTTTGAAACAGGGTCTTGCTGAGTTGTGGAGGGCCTCACTAAGTAACTGAGGCTGGCTGCGAACCTGCGATCCTCCTGTCTCAGCCTCCCAAGTACTGGGATTACAGGCATGCGCCACCATGCCTGGCTCACCCAGCCTGATTTTATTTCTTATTTGGAAACAGGGTCTCACTAGGTTGCTGAGAGCCTCCTAAGTTGCTGAGGCTGTTTTGAACCTGCGATCCTCCTGTCTCAGCCTCCCAAGTACTGGGATTACATCGTGTGCCACCATGCCCAACCATGCAGTGTAAAACAAATTTTGTGTGTTTGTAAATAAAGCGTGGCTGGGTGCAATGACGCACGCCTGTAATCTCAGCACATGGGAGGCTGAGGCGGGAGGATCAAAAGTTAAAGACCAGCCTGGCAACTTAACAAAACCCTGTCTCAAAAAAAAAAAAAAAAAAACAGAGCCAGGCATGGTGGTGCATGCTTGTAACCTAGTATTTGGGAGGCTTAGGAAAATCGCAGGTTCACAGCCAGCCTTAGCTACTTAGGTCCTCCACAACTTAGTGAGACCCTGTTTCCAAATTAAAAAAAAAAAATAGGTCTGGAGGTGTAGCTCAGAGGTAGAAGGCCCCTGGGTTCAATCCTCAGTACCCCCCACCACACACACAAACACACACACACATACACACACACACACACGTAAAGAACAGAGCCAGGCATGGTGGAGCACACTTGTAATCCCAGTACTTGGGAGGCTGAGACAGGAGGATTGCAGGTTCAAAGCCGGTCTTGGCAATTTAGCGAGGTTCTCAGCAACCTAGTAAGACTATTTCCAAATAAATAAAATCAGGTTGGGGGTGTATCTTGAAGATAGAATGCCTCTGGGTTCAATCCCCACTATCCACCCCCCCAAAAAAATAAAAACCAGGCTGGCGTTGTGGCACATGCCCGTAACCCCAGTACTTGGGAGACTGAGACAGGAGGATTGCAGGTTTGAGGCCAGCCTCAGCAACTTGGCAAGACCCTTTTTCAAAATAAAAATAAAGCCGGGTGTGGCGGCGCACGCTTGTAATCCTAGTACTTGTGAGGCGGAGACCGGAGGATCCGGGTTCGTGGCCAGCCTCAGCGACTTAGGCCCTCCGCAACTTCGTGAGATCCGGTTTCAAAATAAAGAATAAAAAATAGGGCCGGGGGTGTAGCGCGGAGGTAGAACGCCCCTGGGTTCAATCCCCGGTACCGCAAAAAAAAAAAAAAATAGGTCTGGGGGTGTAGCTCAGAGGTAGAATATTCCTGGGCTCAATCCCCAGTACTGCAAAAATAAAACAGGGCAGGAGGTATAGTGTAGCTTCCTGATAGCGCGCCCTTGGGTTCAGTCCCCAGCGCCATGTAAGTAAATACCAAAGTGGGAAAGTATAGGAAGACAGTGACAGTCACTGCAGATGCCGGGCCTTGAGTGGGTGCCGCTCCTCTGCAGGTGGACGTGGACAGAGGCCACTCCTTTGGCATCGCCCTTTCCTCCACTTACTGCCACGCCCCTGGGACACGTCCAGTCTCATCTTGCCCATGCTGCTGAGAATGTGCACATTTATACGGTGCATCAGGTCATTCATGAAAGTGAGATTCTCTTTTAGCCACGCTTCCTCGTTTTGAGGGACTCGCAGTGGACGTTGCTGTCTCCAGTTGCTTCACAAGGCTGGAGGGGCTGATCCAGCCCTGCCCCCTGTGTAGGAATGTACTTGGGTTTCAGTTTTTCTTGTTTTTATTTTAGTATTATTTCTTCTACCAACAGTGCTGTAATAAACCTTAAAGATCCATTGGTACTACCTTTGTGCTTTCATATTTGTGGTCTATATATCAAGATCTTTTTTTTTTTTTTTTTTTTGCGGTACCGGGGATTGAACGCATGGGCTTTCTACCTCCGCGCTACGCCCCCGGCCCTATGTTTTTTTATGCTTCATTTTTGAAACCGGGTCTCACGAAGTTGAGGAGGGCCTCGTGAGGGAGAGAGAGGGAGAGGGAGAGGGTAGAGAGAGAGAGAGAGAGATCACGCGCACGCGCATGGGCGCTGAGGTTGGCCGCGAACCCGGATCCTCTGGTCTCCGCCTCCCAAAGTACTGGGATTACAAGCGTGCGCCACCACGCCCGGCTTATATATCAAGATCTTAATATGTATCATAACTTTCCAAAAATGTATAGTGATTCACACATTTTTTTAAAAATTGCAGACTAGGAGGAAACTTCCAAGAATGGTGCTAAGACAGGAGCGCTGGTACATGCCTATAATCCCAGAACTTGGGAGGCTGAGACAGGATTGTAAATTCGAGGCCAGCATGTGGTAATTTAGTGAGGCCCTGATTCAAAATAAAAGCGTTAGCCGGGTGTGGTGGCGCACGCTTGTAATCCCAGTACTTTGGGAGGCGGAGACCGGAGGATCCGGGTTCGTGGCCAGCCTCAGCTCGCGCGCCTGTGTGCGTACGTGCTCTCTCTCTCTCTCTCTCTCTCTCCCCCCCCCCTCTGCTTAGTGAGGCCCTCCGCAACTTCGTGAGACCCAGTTTCAAAATAAAGTATAAAAAATAGGGCCGGGGGTGTAGCACAGAGGTAGAATGCCCCTGGGTTCAATCCCCGGTACCGCAAAAATAAATAAATAAATAAATAAATAAATAAATAAATAAATAAAATAAAAACATTGCTGGGCATGGTGGTGCACTCCTATAATCCCAGTACTTAGGAGGCTGAGACAGGATTGCAGGTTCAAAGCCAGCCTCAGCAACTTAGTGAGGCTCTCAGCAACTTAGCAAGACCATTTCCAAATAAAAAAATATGTCTGGGGTGTAGCTCTGAGGTAGAACGCCCCTGGGTACAATCCCCAATACCCCTCCCCCCCACACACACACACAACACTTAAGAGCTGGGCATGGTGGTACACTCCTGTAATCGCAGTATTTGGGAGGCTGAGACAGGAAGATAACAGGTTTGAGGCCAGCCTCAGCAACTTAGACCCTGTTTCAAAATTAAAAAAAAAAAAATAGGGCTGGAGGTGTAGCTCAGAGGTAGAACACCCTTGGTTTCAATCTCCAGTACCAAAAGGAAAAAGAGACACCAATGATTCTAGAACCAAGGCAGGAAATACACAAAATGAACCTAGAGCATTTTATAGTGTACCAAAGGGAGGCCCTACTATTAAAAAAAAAAGAAAAATGACAAAAAACATCGGGCGTGGTGGCACACGCTTGTAATCCTAGTACTTGGGAGGCTGAGACAGGAGGATCGCGGGTTCAAGAACAGCCTCAGCAATTTAGTGATGCTCTCAGCAACCTAGTGAGACCCTGTTTCCAAATAAGAAATAAAGTCGGTGTGGGGGTGTATCTCGGAGGTAGAATGCCTCTGGGTTCAGTTCCCAGTAACACACACACACACACACACACACACACACACACACACACAAATACACACAAAGACAAAAAAACTGCAGAGGGGATATAGTTGAGAGGTAGGACATATGCTTAGCATGTGTGAGGCCCTGGTTTCCATTCTCAGAAAACAAACAAGCAGCCCACAAATCTCTCCACTCGTGGGGCAATATTCAGGGGACACAGGAGCCCAGCAGACAGAACCCCCAATGGCCAACGCTGAAAGCAGCTGGAGCCACAAAATACCAGAGCGTGGCAGTGGGTTGTGCCCGGAGGAGGAGGTACAGGCCTGTGCCGGTGAAGGGGATGCAAGGACAGATGGGCTGCACAGAGGCACAGTTCTGGGGACACTGCCTCCAAAGAGAGGGCGTGTAACCTCTCTCCTGAGGTGTGAGCTGCATAGTGACTTCTCCAAAGAGTACAGAGTGGAGGTGGGGAAAGGAATTGTCGGGGAAGATCCTTCACAGACCAGCCAGCCAGGTGGTAAGGTGAGCATCGGCAGGAAGTCACGTTGACAGGATGTGCCGTCGGTACAGCGTCATTAGAATGACCCTTCTATGGGCTCCCTCCCCAAACACAAGTGCAGTCTAATCAAAGTGAGAGCCTGTCATCCCAGTACCTGGGAGGCTGAGACAGGAGAAGCACAGGTTGGAAGCTAGCTTCAGCAACTTAGTGGGACTCTAACTGAGCCAGACCCTGTTTCAAGACAAAAATATAAAAAGGGCCGGGCGTGGTGGCACACGCTTGTAATCCCAGTACTTGTGAGGTGGAGACTGGAGGATCGCAGGTTCGCAGCCAACCTCAGCTACTTAGTGAGGCCCTCCACAACTTAGACCCGGTTTCAAAATAAAGAATAAAAAATAGGGCCGGGGTGTAGTTCGGAGGTAGAATGCCCCTGGGTTCAATCCCCAGTATCGCAAAAACAAATAAATAAAAAGGGCTGGGTGTGTAGCTCAGAGGTAGAAGCCTGTTGGTTCAATCCTCAGTACCACAAAAAAAAGTAAATAAAAATACATCCTTCACCTAGGTTTCACATAGCATTTTGTTAACTGGTAAATAAAAATAGCATTTCCTACTATTTTAGTACATTATTTGGCCCCCTTCTTTATCTCCCTCACCCCCATATTTATGTATCTACTACTATCCTAAAACAAGAACACTTACATTTCTATCTATCTATCCAAGGTCCAATTATCAAGGTCAGAAAGTTAACACGGACACACTACTCAACAGATCTTAATCAAATTTTACTAATAGTAGGCCAGGCATGATGGTGCATGCCTGTAATTCTAGTTCTTGGGAGGTTGAGACAGGAGGATCGCAGGTTCAAGGCCAGCCTTGGCAGTTTAGCAAGGCCCTCAGTAACTTAGACCCTGTTTCAAAATAAAAAAATAAAATAGGCCAGGCATGGTGGCACACACCTGTAATCCCAGTACTTGGGAGGCTGAGACCAGAGGATCCGGGTTCACGGCCAGCCTCAGCTACTTAGTAAGGCCCTCCGCAACTTAGTGAGACCCTGTTTCAAAATAAAGAATAAAAAATAGGGCTGGGGGTGGAGCTGGGGGGTAGAATGCCCCTGGGTTCAATCCCAGTACCTCAAAAAAATAAATAATATGGGACTGGGGGTGTAGCTTGGAGGTAGAATGTCCCTGGGTTCAATCCCCAGCAATCCCCCCCACACAATTACTAATAGTCACATGTAGTGTCCTTATATTTAAAAAAAAAAAGTTCAGCCAGGCATGGTGGTGCACACTTGTAATCCCAGTACTTGGGAGGCTGAGACAGGAGGATCACAGGTTTGAGGACAGCCTCAGCAAGTAGTGAGACTCATCAACCTAGTGAGTCTCTGTTTCAAAATTAAAAGTTTATAAAAATAGGGCTGGGAAGCCAGGCATGGTGGCTCATGCTTGTAATCCCAGTACTTGGGAGGCTGAGACCGGAGGATCCGGGTTCGCGGCTAGCCTCAGCTACTTAGTGAGGCCCTCCACAACTTAGTGAGACCCTGTTTCAAAAATAAAGAATAAAAAATAGGGCTGGGGGTGTAGCTCAGAGGTAGAATGCCCCTGGGTTCAATCTCCATAACACAAAATAAATAGATAAATAAAGTCCTGGCTGATGTCTCAGCGCGGACTCTACACTGCATTCAGTTGTCACGTAGAAACTCACAGGACAATTCTTCCACAGAATGTTCCTCATTCACAGTTTGTTGCCCGATGTCTCCCAGGGTTAAATTCAAGCTATTGGGGGCAGAATTCCCAGAAGTGAGGCACACGCTCGGAGCACCCTGTGAGGAGGCCCAGGATGACTCCCCCTGTACCCACTCTCTCCCTGGCACTTCCTGAGCATGGTTAAGGTGGTGTCTGTCAGGTTTCTTCAGTGTCTGGGGGACATGAGAGACCAGGGTTTCTCAAGTGGACTTGGCTGGGAAAGTAGAAGGAAATAAGGATAGAGAGGTAACAAGAGGCTGACAGAACCCTGGGGCCAAGGTAAGGAGTGGGGTTTCATGGTGAGAGTGACAGCTAATCCCAGTACTTAGGAGGCTGAGACAGGAGGATCGCAGGTCTGATGCCAGCCTCGGCAACTTAGTGAGACTCTCAGCAACCTAGCAAGACCCTATTTCAAAACTTTTTTTTTTTTTTTTTTTTTTGCGGTACCGGGGATTGAACGCAGGGGCGTTCTACCTCCGCGCTACACCCCTGGCCCTATTTTTTATCCTTTATTTTGAAACCGGGTCTCACGAAGTTGCGGAGGGCCTCACTAAGGAGACAGAGAGAGAGACAGAGAGACAGGGAGAGAGAGAGAGAGAGAGAGCGAGAGCTGAGGCTAGCCGTGAACCCGGATCCTCTGGTCTCCGCCTCCCAAAGTACTGGGATTACAAGCGTGCGCCACCATGCCCGGCTCTCTTTCTTTCTTTCTTTGTTTTCTTCTTTCTTTCTTTCTTTCCTCCCTTCCTCCCTCCTTCCTCCCTTCCTTTCCTCCCTTCCTTCCCTTTCTTTCTGCTTTCTTTTCTTTTTTTAAATTTTATTTATTCTTTTTTTTTTTGCCGTACCAGGGATGGAACCCAGGGGCGTTCTACCTCCGCGCTACACCCCCGGTCCTATTTCCTATTTTTTATCCTTTATTTTGAAACCGGGTCTCACGAAGTTGCGGAGGGCCTCACTAAGTAGCTGAGGCTGGCCACGAACCCGGATCCTCCGGTCTCCGCCTCCCAAGTACTGGCATTACAAGCGTGCGCCACCACGCCCGGCTCACTTTTCTTTTTCTTCTTCTTTTCTTTCTTTCTTTTTTTTTTTCAACAGTCTTGCTAAATTGCCACAGCTGGCCCCGAACTTGGGATCCTCCAGCCTCAGCCTCCCAAGTACTGGATTACAGGTGTGCGCCACCACGGCCGGCTGAAACAATCCTTAAATGACGGTTGAGGAAAGCGAGGATCAGAGGGACGGCTTCTAGGCAGCGGGGCGGGAGCTGGTTCCGGCCGCTGGACGCCTGGGGGTGGAGGCGGCTGAGCCTCCCCAGATTCCCCCGGACCTTTGCACCTGCCAGGGGCAGCGAGCTCACTGCGACGCCCGCTGGAGGATGCTGGAGAGCGGCGGGGCCAGGGCCTCGCCCCGGGGTCGCCGCGCTGCGGGCACCGACCCCAGCCCTCCCTCGCAGGCTCCCGCTGCCGCCTCTGACCCAGAGCCCCCGGGTGTCCCGGCCCCCGAGGGCGACGCCGCGGACACGAGTGACTCCCCCGCACTCCCGGAGAGGCGCCCGGGCCCGAGCGCGCCGCCAGGGCTGGAGGAGGCGCTGAGCGCGCTGGGGCTGGAGGGGGAGCGCGAGTACGCCGGGGACATCTTCGCCGAAGTCATGGTGAGCGGGCGAACCCGGCGCGGCCCGCCCTGGACGCGGCGAGGGGGTCGGGTGAGCTGAAGCCGAGGCGGCCGCCCGACGCCCGCTCCCGGCACCGCGACCCGCCAGCCAGCCTCGGCTCGGCGCACCCGGCCGCACGCCCTCGCCACGCCCTCGCCACGCCCCCGCCACGCCACGCCACGCCCTCGCCACGCCCACGCCCTCGCCACGCCACGCCCTCGACTAGCCACGCCCTCGACTAGCCACGCCCTCGACTCGCCCCGCCCTCGCCCCGCCACGGGACCCCTGCAGTTCCCACTGCTTGGATTGCCCTTGCCCTCCGCCCCAGGCCGTTTGCAGTCTTTAACAAATATTTAGCGATTTATTAAGGCGCTTTGGAGCATGTCTTCGGCACCGGAGATCACTAATGCACCAGTATGTCTTCATTCTGGGGTGGGCCAACATGCAAATATACTTGATAATTACAGATGGCCACAAAGACCAAAACACAGGCCACAGTTGTCCTCAGACATCTGTAAGAGAAAGGCGCTACCGGAAGAGATACTGAAGGGACGGATTTATTTCATCACCACCCATGAGCGCCCCTCCCGGGCTAGGGTCTCTGCTAAGAACTGAGATAGACCTGTGATCTAGACACAAGTCCCTGCTTTCTTGGTGCTGGCAGCCTAGCAGGGCCAGCAGACAAAACGCACAGGGGAACACTGGATATCTCCAGAGTGAACACTCTAAGGAGAAGCCGGACATGACGGCGCACACTTGTAATCCCAGCATTTGGGAGGCTGAGACAGGAGGATCGCAGGTTTGCCGCCAGCCTCAGCAGTTTAGCGAGGCCCTTCTCAACTTAGTGAGACCCTGTTTCAAAATTTAAAAATGGGGCTGAGGGTGTAGCTCAGAGGTAGAATGTCCCTGGGTTCAATCCCCAGTACTCCCCCCCAAATATATATCTCACAAAGGAAAATAAGGCGATGAGATAGAGTGATGGGGAGGAGGGAGGATTAGAGAGAAAGGAAAATTTTAGCAGAGACTTGAAGACTGAGGAGGCAATGCAAGGAGCTGGGGAAGGACCATTTCAGGTAGAGAAAATGGTAAGTACAAAGGCCCTGGGGTAGGAATGAGCGGATTGAACCCAGGGGCATTCTACCTCCGGGCTACACCCCCAGCCCTATTTTTTATTCTTTATTTTGAAACAGGGTCTTACTAAGTTGTGGAGGGCCTCACTAAGTAGCTGAGGTTGGCCGCGAATCTGCGCTCCTCTAGTCTCAGCCTCCCAAGTACTGGGATTACAAGCATGCACCGCCACGCCCGGCCTGATGGAAGAGTTTTAAGCTGGGGGTTCCTTGGTCAGATCTGTCTTTGGATAGGCCCTTCTAAGTTTCCTGAGGGGTGTGGGTTGAGGGTTGGTGGCCAAGAGTACAGTCTGGAAATCCAGGGGGAGATGTCCGAGGAGGCTGCTTGGCCATGGGGCTACGAAACACAATAGGGAGCCTCCAGAAAGAAATCCAGGGTTGTAGATGGGGACACGGAAGAGGTGCAAAGTTGGTGGCCAGCTTGGGTGTGGGATATCCAACTTGTGGGAGAAGCCTGTAGCACGAGCTCAAGAGGACTGAGGTACAGGTGTGGAGAGTGAGGCCGTCCTTGCCCATCCGCAGGTGTGCCACGCGCTGCCCGGGAGGGCCCTGCCCCGCACCGTGACTCCGGAGATGCGCGCGTTAGTGGTGGACTGGCTGGTCCAGGTGCACGTATGTACTGGGGCAGGGCGCGGGGTGGGCAGCATCACTGCCTGGTACCCCAGCTCACCGGGGCTCCTCCGCAGGAGTACCTGGGCCTGGCCGGGGACACGCTTCACCTGGCAGTGCACCTGCTGGATTCCTACCTGCGTGCCGGTAGAGTGCGCCTACACCGCCTGCAGCTGCTGGGCATGGCCTGCCTGTACCTCGCCTGCAAAATGGAAGAGTGTGTGCTTCCCGAGGTACACCGGGGAGGGGCTCGGGAGGAGGGAGTCCTGGCCCCTGTCCTTTTTTTTTTTTTTTTTTTTTTTTTTTTTTTTTGCGGTACCAGGGATTGAACGCAGGGGCGTTCTACCTCCGCGCTACACCCCCGGCCCTATTTTTTATACTTTATTTTGAAACTGGGTCTCACGAAGTTGTGGAGGGCCTCACTAAGGAGAGATTGAGAGAGAGAGAGAGAGAGAGAGAGAGACAGGGAGAGAGAGAGAGCGAGCAAGCTGAGGCTGGCCGCGAACCCGGATCCTCCGGTCTCCGCCTCCCAAAGTACTGGGATTACAAGCGTGCGCCACCACGCCCGGCAGCTGGCCACTGTCCTTAATAAATGGCAGCTGTGAACTAAATGCTTTATTGTACTCTTGGAATCCCAACAAATCTGGATGAGGTGGGGCTGTCCCTTTAACAGAGGAGGAGACTGAGGCCCGGAGAGAGGAAGATATTTGCCTAAAGTCAAGCTGTGGGAATTTGGACTTAATCTTGAATATAGCAGTCACAATCCATTTTGTGTGTGTGTGTGTGTGTGTGTGTGTGTGTGTGTGTGTGTGGTACTGGGGATTGAACCCAGAGGCATTCTACCTCCAAGCTACACCCCAAGCTTATTTTATTTTTATTTTGAAACAGGGTCTCGCTAGGTTGATGAGAGTCTCACTACTTGCTGAGGCTGTCCTTGAACCTTCATCCTCCTGTCTCAGCCTCCCAAGTACTGGGATTACAGGCATGGGTTACCATGCCGGGCTTCATAGTCCATCTGTGTGTGTGTGTGTGTGTGTGTGTGTGTGTGTGTGTGGTGTGTACTGGGGCTTGAACCCAGGGGCATTTCTCCCTGCTCCCCCCCTTTGGTATTGGAGATTGAACCCAGGAGCATTCTGCCTCTGAACTACGTCCAACCCTATTTTATTATTATTATTTATTTATTTTGAAACAGGGTCTCTCTAGGTTGCTGAGAGTCTCAGTAAGTTGCTGAGGCTGGCCCCGATCCTGCAATCCTCCTGTCTCAGCCTCCCAAGTACTGGGATTACAGGCGTGCGCCACCACGCCCGGCTACAGTCCATCTGAGTAGCGTTAACATGCACAAACTCAATGCTTTGCCATGAAGTAGAAGTAGGGCGTATTCTCGCCGTTTTACGGATGAAGAAGTGGAGGCAGAGAATTTAAGTGAATAAATGGTGGGTCGAACGAGGTCATTCTGACTCTGGAGCCCGTGCTATCCGCGCCTTATTTTACTTGGACCCAACCTCCAAGGCAGGGAGTCCGAGGCGACCCCACCTCTTTCCCCGCACCCCGCACCCCGCACCCCGCAGCCGGCCTCCCTGTGCCTCCTGAGCGCCGGCTCCTTCTCCCGGGCGGAGCTGCTGCGCGCCGAGCGCCGCATCCTGAGCCGCTTGGACTTCAGGCTGCACCACCCCGGCGCGCTGCTGTGCCTCCGGCTGCTCGCGGCGCTGGCGGGGAGCCGCCCCCAGGTGCGCAGGGCGGGGGCGTGGCGGGCGCGGAGGGGGCGTGGCCTGGGCTGACGCCGCCTCCCTGGCAGGTAATGCTGCTCGCCACCTACTTCCTGGAGCTGTCTTTGCTGGAGGCCGAAGCCGCGGGATGGGAACCTGGTCGTCGCGCAGCGGCGGCCCTGAGCCTGGCGAACCGCGTGCTCGACGGGGCGGGCTCCGGGCCCCCGCTGGTGCTTTATAGGTACGGCCTTGGCGGAGGGTCTGTCATGGGGTCTCCGCTGCTTGTCTTTACCATTTCAGAGAATGAAAGACAATTACTGGGGGGGCGCAACCCAGGCTCGATTTTTCTGGGTGTGAGAGGGAATGGAGTGTCTACCTAACCCGGGGAATCCCATTTGGTCAAGGTTGAGGAATGGGGGTGTTTGTGAAGGGTGTTTGTGGGGGTGTTAATCTCGGGGTGGAAGGTAGGGTCTTCCCAGGCTGGGAGGATGCTCGGTGTTCCAGGTTTGAGAATCAGGGGGTCTGGAGTCTCCCAACCCGATAACTGTTTTGGACTGGTTGTCCTTTTAGCTGCTAGAGCAAATTACCCCAGTAAGGGCTCCACCGGGTGGCCAGGTGAATCATCTTTTTCTCCCAGCTTGTTTGCCCATCCTCAGGCTCCCTCCTTCCCTCCAATGGGTCCTGGCTCCCTCCTATGCAGGGAGAACTGGGTGTCTGTCCTCTTCTGTGCCCCCCCCCCGACCACCACTTCCAGAGAGGCCCCTGAGCAGCCCCCAGGGCCAGGTCGACGCGTCTTCAGCTCCGAGGATCAGTTTTCTACACCCCCGGTCCTTGCCTCATTCTCTCCATCTCCCCGCTGCAGCCCGGCGGAGCTGAACCCGCTCGAGCAGTGCATGGTTCGTGGGGCGCTCCGAGGTCCCGAGCCCGGCCTCGCCGCAATCTTCCTCAAATATGCACGACCCCAGCGCCAGGGCACCAGCCTCACCGCTGCCCGCCTGCTCCGCGGCCCCCAGCCTGGGCCTCCCTGAGCGTCAAGACACGCTCAGAAAACCAAAATCCTCACTGTGTGTTCGTCTCCCACCCAAATAAAGACGTTTATTTTATTCTGAGCGCCCTCTGTCCTTGTTGGTCAGATTTCAGCCCCCTCTCGCTTTTTTTTTTTTCCGGTACCAGGGATTGAACCCAGGGGCATTCTACCTCCGAGCTACACCCCCAGCCCTATTTTTGATACTTTATTTTGAAACCGGGTCTCACTAAGTTGCGGAGGGACTCACTAAGTAGCTGAGGCTGGCCGCGAACCCGGATCCTCCTGTCTCAGCCTCCCAGGTACTGGGATTACAAGCATGCGCCACTACTCCCGTCTCCCCTCTAGCTTTTGATTGGTCGCTTCCCAGGCCTCTCATTCCTCTAATTGGAAATTCTTACCCCTGTTGGAGGATGAGATGCAGATTCTAAACTCCTCCGCCAGGGGGCACTGGCAGACTTCCCCAATCAGAATAAAACTGGGATGCCTTCAGGGGTTGGGAAGAAATCGCAAGGTACAGGAGCTGTGGGAAACTGAAAACGCCCACTCCAATCGTAAGGAATGCTATCTCAATGTTGCCAGCTTTTCAGATTTTATTGGAGCGAATCTGAAAATCTTAAGTTCCATAAACATCTCTGCGTTTATATGTTGTCAACTAATTTGATATTTTTTAATGGTTGTACAAGCCCAACACAATAACACATGCTAGCCTGTGAAGCTCATCAGTTTGTAAGAGTTCCTGAGAAAAGAGTTCAATAAATGGAGTCTGATTTACTTAACTCCGAAGTGCCATAGTGTCAGTAATTATAGCACCGACCTCACAGTGGTGTGGCAAGCTAATAGATACATAAAGATTTAGGATAATGCTGACAGTAGGTGTTGTAAAAGTGTAAGCATTGATGCCAGGTATGGTGGTGCACGCCTGTAATCCCAGTACTTGGGAGGCTGAGACTGGAAGATCTCAGGTTTGCAGCCAGCCTCAGCTACACAGCAAGGCCCTCCACAACGTAGTGAGAACCTGCTTCAAAAAAAAAAAAATAGGGCTGGGGGTAGAACGCCCCTGGGTTCAATCCCCAGTAACACACACACACACACACACACACACACACACACACGTTAGTAATGCATCCTAGCAGGACTGTGGGTGAGGGACAATTGTCATCCCCTGTTCACTACTGTGCCCTAAGCATGGAGCCATTTAGTAGGTTAGAAAACATTTGTTATAGCTGGGTGTGGTGGCACACACCTGTAATCCCAGTACTTGGCAGGTCGAGACAGGAGGATTGCAGGTTTGAGGACAGCCTCAGCAATGGACCAAGACTCTCAGCAACTGACTGAGACCATGTTTCAAAACAAAGAAAAATTTTAAAGGGGTTGGGGGGTATAGCCCCTAAGTTCAATTCCAGTATCCCCCCCCCAAAAAAGGAGATAAAACACTTATTATGAAACAGTGGGTTTCCATGTTTTTCATTACACACGTGTGCACACCTGAGGTGCAAAAAGGTGAGTGCACTGCTTAGGAATTCAAACTCAGGAATTTTATTTATTTATTTCTTTATTATTTTATTTTATTTTATTTTATTATTTTATTTTATTTTATTTTATTTTATTTTATTTTATTTTATTTTATTTTATTTTATTTTATTTTATTTTATTTTATGGTACTGGGGATTGAACCCAGGGGCATTCTACCTCTGAAATACACCCCAGCCCTATTTTATTTTTATTTATTTATTTATTTATTTATTTATTTTTGCGGTACCGGGGATTGAACCCAGGGGCATTCTACCTCCGCGCTACACCCCCGGCCCTATTTTTTATACTTTATTTTGAAACCGGGTCTCACGAAGTTGCGGAGGCCTCACTAAGTAGCTGAGGCTGGCCCCAAACGCAGATCCTCCGGTCTCCGCCTCCTAAGTACTGGGATTACAGGTGTGCACCACTACGCCTGGCTCAAACTCTGGAATTTTCGATTGCTAACCAAGACTGGGTTTGGAGGTACAGAGAAGAAAATATTTCTATGCCTGAGGTGTTCAAATTTGGACCCCAGGGATAGGGAAGAGACTCATTCAGCAAAAGGAATTTTACATTTGAGGCCAGTGCCTGGTAACTTAGCGAGACCCCATTTCAAAATAAAATAAAAGAGCCGGGTGTAGTGGCGCATGCTTGTAATCCCACTACTTGGGAGGCTGAGACCGGAGGATCTGGGTTTGGGGCCAGCCTCAGCTGGTTGGTGAGGCCCTCCGCAACTTCATGAGACCCGGTTTCAAAATAAAGTATAAAAAATAGGGCCGGGGGTGTAGCTCGGAGGTAGAACACCTCTGAGTTCAATCCCTGGTACTGCAACAAAACAAAACAATATAAAAGAACAAAAAATAGGACTGGGGTGTAGCTCGGAGGTAAAATGCCCCTAGGTTCAATCCCCAGTACCGCAAAAAAAAAATAAAAGGGCTGGGGGTGTAGTTCAGAGGTAGAATGCCTCTGGGTTTAATCCTCAGTACCACACACATACACACACACAAAAATTGCTGGGTGCAATGGCACACACCTGTGATCTCAGTACTTGGGAGGCTGAGACGGAATGATGGCAGGTTCGAGGCCAACCTCGGTATCTTAGCAAGACCCTGTTTCAAAATAAAAAATAAAAAGGGCTGGGGGTAAGTCAGGCATGGTGGCTCATACTTGTAATCCCAGTACTTATGAGGCTGAGACAGGGGGATCGTAGGTTCTTGGTCAGCCTCAGCTACTTAGTGAGGCCCTCCACAACCTAGTGAGACCCTGTTTGAAAATAAAGAATAAGGTGGGGCGTGGTGGTGCATGCTTGTAATCCCAGTACTTGGGAGGCTGAGACAGGAGGATCACAGATTCGCAGCCAGCCTTAACTACTTAGGCCTTCCACAACCTTTTGAGACCCTGTTTCAAAATAAAGAATAAAAAATAGGGCTGGGGGTGTAGCGATAAACTGACTTGTTATCCCCACGTCTCAGGGAAGGAAGTCCAAGTGCAGGAAGATCAAGGAACTGGGCCAAGGTCGCACAGCACAGAGGGGGATATGGAGAATGCAGGGCAATCACCCCACTGGCTCTCGGGTTTCTCTTCAAAGCCGCCACGTGTGTCCTTCCTGGAATATTCTTTTGTTATTGTGCTGCCTGCTCAGGGATGTCACTGAGGACTTGTCTGCTTTTGCACTGGTTTTCCCACACAGATGATGAGCACCATGAGGGCAAGAAGCAGATCTCTCTTGGTGGTAGTTGCCCCCTCCTCCAGGCAGTCCCCGTTCACCACCTTGCCTAGGGCAACTGCCTCTGCTGAGCCCTCCCAGCCCTGACCCCTCTGCCTGTGCTTCCCAGGCTAGTCCATTTTGAGCTGTCACTGTTTGGTCACTGAACTGTGGTCCTGGGGAGGGGAGGGTCTGAAGCCCTCTCAGTCTTTACTGTGCCCAGAATCTTCCAGAACAGAGCCTGGCAGAGAAGATATAGTGAATGGTTGTATGTTGCATAAATAAATGAATGAATTCCAAAGTGGATATTATTCACCCATGTTACTGGACAGAGTTCCAGGTAATTTTGGGGGGGATACTGGAGGCTAAATTCAGAGGTATTCTACCTTCGAGGTACACCCCAGTCCTATTTTATTATTTTTATTTATTTTTGTGGTACTGGGGATAGAACTCAGGGACATTTTACCTCTGAGCTACACCCTCAGCCCTATTTTATTCTTTTATTTTGAAACAGGGTCTCACTAAGTTGCGGAGGGCCTCACTAAGTAGCTGAGGTTGGCCGCGAACCTGCGATCCTCCGGTCTCAGCCTCCCAAGTACTGGGATTACAAGCATGTGCCACCATGCCTGTCTACTATTTTTATTTTGAAACAGGGCCTCAGACATCAGCCTCCTCTGGACTTTCACTGTGACTCATCTACCCCCAGCCTCGTTTTCTCATTATTGGCACCTCCAGCTATTTTATTCTTTTTTGTTTGTTTGTTTGCTTTAGTGGGGATTGAACTCAAGGGCATTCTATCTCTGAGGTACACCCCCAGCCCTCTTTTATTTTGAAACAGGATCCCTCTCTCTAGGTTGCTGAGGCTGGCCTCAAACCTGAAATCCTCCTCTCAGTACTCGGATTACAGGCATGCACCACCACGCTCGGCTGAGTTCCAGGTAATTTAAGTGAACTACCCGGGTCCTACAACTAGTGAGAAAATGAGGGGGAATTTGAATCTGGGCAGCTTGAGTCCATATCCTGTCTTCCTATCCAATATGCCAAATGTCTAGTGGGCTGGAAACCAGCTTTCCATGGGGTTGATATCTTTGGGGTCTTTCCCTCTCAGGCTCATTCTTTTCTTCGCAAAATCTTGGGGAGCTTTGGACATGGGGGAGGAGAGCAGGCAGGGTGGGGAGGCTAATGGGAGGGTTGAGCAAGGGAGCGGCTGCTGGCGAACCAGGACTGAGCTGATTTGCAGGTGAGAAGGGGAAGTCTTGAGGGGCTTTTCTAGACCCATAGGGGGCAGCCGGAGTCGGCTGCCGGAGGTGCGGGGGCGGAGAAAGGGTGGGGACCGGCCCCGCGGGGGGCGATGCGGTAGCTGCAGCGGCGGCCGCAGGAGTTTCCCACAATGCAGCGCGGCGCGCTGTCCCCGGTGCTGATGCTTAGCGCTGCCCCGGAGCCTCCGCCGCGCCCGCCTCCTGCCCTCTCCCCGCCGGGTCCTGGCCCTGGCCCAGGCCCCCGCCATGGCTCGGCTCGGCCGGGTGCTGCCCCAGAGCCGTCGGGGGGGCTGGCTGCGGCGCTCGACAGCAGCCTGCGGGCCGCCGTGGCATTCAAGGCGGAGGGCCAGCGCTGCTACCGAGAGAAGAAGTTCCGGGAAGCCATCGGCAAGTATCACCGGGCACTGCTGCAGCTGAAGGCAGCGCAGGGGGCCCGCCCCGGCGGCCTGCCCGCCCCCGCCCCCGCCCCCGCCCCCGGGCCCGCCACCAGCCCGGGGCCCGCCCGCCTCAGCGAGGAGCAGCGGCGCCTGGTGGAGAGCACGGAGGTGGAATGCTATGACTCTCTCACGGGTACGGGGCCGTCGGGGGGCGCAGAGGGGCGTGTGTGAGGCGGGGAGCGAGGGGCAATCAGGAGGACTTGGGGATGGGGGAGGGGGGCAGAAGGGGCCAGGGCCTTGATTTTCGGAGAGAGACCTCAGAACTTGATAAAGGAAAGGAGCTGAGGGTAGATGATCACAGGGGCTTCTGGCTGGAGGGAGCTGGGCTGAAGGAAATGGGCTTTGGTCTGAGCCTTCAGAACCCCACTTCCTGAGTCATTCTTTTCTCCCCCTGCCAGCCCAAGGTAAGAAACGCCATTCAATGCCCGGTTTCTCGCCTCTGCAATTGCTCTTAACTGCCTATTGAAACCTCCCGGCTAATCGCACGGGAGCGCTTGCCTGTCTTTGGCGCCCTCTAGCGGCGGCGCAGATTCTGCTAGGCTGACAGATTGGCGCCCCCTGGTGGCCTGAGCGATCCCTTGGGTGTGGGGCAGCTACCTTGCTCCCTGCGGTTGGGAGGCCAGGCTCATCGAGGTCACGAGGGTTCTAGTGTTGCCCGCAGGCTCTGAGAGTACCTGCCCCCGCGCCCCCCGCAGCTTGCCTGCTGCAGTCGGAACTGGTGAACTATGAGCGCGTGCGAGAGTACTGTCTCAAGGTGCTGGAGAAGCAGCAGGGCAACTTCAAGGCCACCTACCGCGCAGGCATTGCCTTCTACCACCTGGGCGACTATGCACGTGCGCTGAGGTACCTGCAGGAGGCCCGCAGCCGCGAGCCCACAGGTGAGGGGCTGGGCGGGGCGGGGCAGGAGGAGGGGCCAGAGCAGAGGGACGAGGCTGGAGGATCAGGGCAGAGCTGCCTCCGGGGAGTGCGGCGCCACCCACTGGGCTTCCTGCTCCAGTTTCTCCACACACACCCGCTCACTCACCTTCCTCTTCCTTCTCCTGTCCCGTTAACACTCTAACGTCCGCTCAGCCACTGCTCCTCTGCGTCTCCCCAGGCACTTCTCCTCGTCCCATCGTGATACCTCCCATTCACCGGCGGCCACTTCCCCACCCCGCACTCTGCGCTCCGCTCATTCACTAACGTTCACACTCACCTACTCCTTCCGCTCCTCAACCAGCCACTCCACCCCGGGCAGGCAGTGCCAGGAAACTGGTGTGTGTGGGATGGGATGGGGTGGCAGGACTGGAGGGTTCTTCCCTGCCCTTTGGGAGGTCATGGTCAGGCGTGTGTGTGTGTGTGTGTGTGTGTGTGTGTGTGTGTGTTCACATGTGCACAGACACAACATTTCAGTTTTGTATCAAGAGCCAAGAAGGAGGGGAGAGGGATCGAGGCAGGTGCAGGATGCGGGGTTGTGGGAGTAGAGGCAAGATTAGTCTTCTAAGTGGTTTGGCGAGAACAAACTTCTCGCAGATGTCACGGGGTGTGGGAGGAGTGGAGTGCGACAGGAGCGTCTGTGGAGAGGCATTCCTGGCAGAGGCGCGCACGTGGGCCAGCATGGAGGTGTGAGGCGCTGCCTGCTGCTGCTTGCAGCTGGACTTCGGGGAAGGGCTCTGGCAACGTGGGCTGCTTGAGGGAGCTACTGGAGGTGGGGGAAACGGGTGTGAGCTGAGGTGGAGAGGATGTCACCTGCTGCCCCAGGACGCCCAGATAATGTCCTGCCCACCTCCCCTGCAGACACCAATGTCCTCCGCTACATCCAGCTGACTCAGCTGAAGATGAGCCGTTGCAGCCTCCAGCGGGAAGACAGTGGGGCCGGGGCCCCAGCCCGGGATGTGGTGGGCTGAGGCTGAGGGGCTGTCTCTGCCCCATGCCCTCCCACTCCACTGTGTAATTTCCCCAACTCACCTGTTTGCTGGTAAAGCACTTGTCACTGGTGACCCTAACCTCTTTGTGTGTGGTTCTTGTGGGGACTGGGGAAGGGACATGGCCCTGGATCTCATCCCTTGGCTTTAGAAGCTCAGGGAGGGAGTGTGGGATGTGGGAGTAGCCCACAGGGGATGAGCCAGCATGAGGGGAAAGACACACAGCCAAGCCAGACAGGGGGCAGGGGTTACCTTTAATGCTGCATTTTGTGCCAAATCCCCTATGATGCCCTGTCCCTGAGTATCCCTGCCCACCCTCCCCCAATGCAGGGTGGGCACAGGGCTCCACCCCCTGGGGTACAAAGGAATAAATTAAGTGTCCCCCCTCCCTCCTTCCCCAATAAATAGTGAGTATCCTGCCCAGGGCCTCCCCCACCTTTGGGCATGGCAGGCTGGGGCGGGGCCTGGGGCGCTACATTCATGGCTGCCCAGGCGGGCGGTGGTGGGCAGGCCTCAGTGGGAGCCGTGGGCCCCACACAGGGGCACCGTGTTGTCCTGGCTCTGCCCCTCCATGTCCATGTCCAGCAGCGTGGGCTGCATGCCGGGGGGCTCAGGGCTCTCTGGAGTGTCTGGCCTGCTGGGAGGCGAGATGGTGAGTGTCCGGCCGAAGGAGACCAGTTTCCAGGGGTCCAGGCGGGGGCGGCTGGCAGCCGGCCGGGGTCTTGGGGCAAACGTCAGGGTGGTGGGACGGCCGGGGAACTCGGGGGGCCGGCGGCGGGTAGGGAACAGGGCCTGGGGGTCGGGCAGGCGGGGGAAGTCCAGGGGGTCTCGAGGGCCTAGGGAGAGAGGATCAGATGAGGTGAGTGGTGAGGGGAGGGGAGGGGGTATTTCAAAGCCAGCAACTTTTACATCAACGGTGGAATTTCTGGTTTCTCTTGAAAAATCCTCAAATGCTGGGCCCACTTTCTGGCAGATTACTGTCAGCTGCAGCCCTGCAGGGCTTGGACCTTGCCCTAGGACCCGCCCTCCTGCCAACAGCTCAGGCGTCTGGATGGCATTCCAGGTATGCTCCTTAGCCCTGAGAGGCGGTTTCTTAGGAGCCCTCTAGCTAAGGCCCTGTCCCTCTAACACCCGGCAGGGTTCAGGTAGACAGATCTTGGGAGACCTTTGGCATGACACTGTCTCCGAATGGGGATCAGAATAGCGCCTCACTCCACAGGAAAGGATTAAAAAGCAGTAACTGTCAGGAAGCAAGCGGCACAGTGCCTGGGAGTGGTGCTTAAGGCCTGTCCATTGCCATCCCCTTTGCAGAGAGGATAGTGCTACTTACAGCCATTAGCCTTGCAGTTCGTCACCTGCCTGGCCCTACCGGCATTAGTCTGCCACCTAATTCTTCCTGCGTCTCAGTTTCCCCGGGACCCACAAAGCTTGCAGCAGTGAGGAGCTTGGGGAGGCGGAGGCTGCGCTTGGTCTGCGCCCTCCGACGTGGGGTCGGGAGGTTTTCCTGCCCTGGGCTCGCGTCGCCTCACTCACCGGGGCCGTGGCCGCCGGCGTCGGGCGGTGCCCGCTGCCCCAGCGCCCCGTCTGACGGCGTCCTGCGGTGCCCGCGGCTCACGGCGCGCGTGGCCGTGACGTGGGTGGGCGTGAGCGACTGGCGGGGGTCCTTCTTGAAGCTCTCCAGCTCCACGTCCACCAGGGGGTTGGTGCTGGGGGAGGGCGCGGGCGGGGACGGCGGCGGGGAGGGTGCGGGCGGCGCGGCCTCGTCGCTGTCGGAGCGCAGCAGCGAGCGCGTGGAGTTGCAGTCGGACACGGACGACAGCGACACGAGGGTGGCGGAGGGCGGCAGGCCGGGGCCGGGGCCGGGGGCGTCGTCGCGGCGGCCCGGGGGGCGCCCGGGCGGGCTGAGGCCCCGCGGGAAGCGGCCGGCGCGGGGGAACAGGCCGTCGAGCCAGCGCCGCTGCTCCTCGTCGGCCGCGCGCGCCTCGGCCACGTCGGCGCCCAGGCCCACGGCGCCCAGCAGCGACGCGCAGCCCAGCAGCGCCAGGTCGCAGCGCCGCCGCGCGGGCCCGGGCCGGGGGTGTGCGGGCGCGGACGGCGGCTCCCACGGCCCCGGCGAGCGCTCGGCCGGCAGCGGCACGGTGAGGTAGGACGGGGTGCAGTACGGGGAGGGGGGCACGCTGCCGCCCCCGTCCGCCTCCGCGAACTCCTCTGCAACCAGAGACGGCGTCACTCGCCCGCCAAGGACGCCTCCGACGGCAAACCCCGGCCCCTCCGAGCCCCTTCTCTCCAACCTTTCCTACCCCAAAGGCTCCGCGTAGGGGGTGCGCTGCGCCTCGCCCTGGGAGTGACCCCCTCCCCCTACTGCGCCCCGAAACGCCCCCACCCCCAGCCCCGGGAACGGCACACCCCTTTCCCTGGGTTATGCTCCCCTCTGGCCAGGGCTTCACCCCTCCCCTCCCTTCTAGAAGCACCATGCCCTCTTACCCATCTCGTTGAGGCTGGCGAAGCCGGGGGCGATGGGTGTGTGTTTGGGGGATTTGCCTAGGTTGGGGGCGCTCGATGACCACTGTTTGCTTCCTTCCCCCAAGGCCTTGAGCCTGCAGGGGAGGGTATGGAGAGGTGGGGGGTCAGCCCTGCTGCCGCCCTGGGTCTGGGGTGGGCACAGGGGCAGGTGGGCATCCAACCCCAATACCTCTCCTCTCCTCCAGCCCGCTCCTTCTGCAGGGTGGAGCTGGGCCCCCACGTCCGGCCCTTCTTCTTGCCCCCAACCAGTTCTTCCTTCTTTGGGGGCCCACTGCGGCCCCATGTCCCACTGCCACCGCCGCTGCCACCGCCGCTGCTGCCACCACCACAGTCCACAGGAGTCACTGGTCGAGAAAAGCCGCATGGTTATGAGGTCCTAGAGAGTGTCCTGGCGGGGCTCCCAGCCTGAGACCCTCCTCCGCCTGAGAATCTAAGGGGTCTTTTTATTTTTCGAGGAACTGGGGATTGAATCCAGGGGCGTTCTACCTCCGAGCTACACCCCCGACCCTATTTTTTATACTTTATTTTGAAACCAGGTCTCACGAAGTTGCGGAGGGCCTCACTAAATAGCTGAGGCTGGCCACGAACCCGGATCCTCCGGTTTCAGCCTCCCAAGTACTGGGATCACAAGCGTGCGCCACCACACCCGGCCTCTAAGGGGTCTTTCTGACTCCAGCCTCAACCCTGTGTGTGGCAAATCCTTCCATACCTCCCCACTGCTGTCGGGACAAGCCCCAGCTCCTTGGCCCGGCATTCGTGGCCCTTCATAAGCTCTTCCCTCCAACTCCTTCCGCCCGGTCACTCCTCACACACTAAGCCTCCACCATTCATTCCAGCCTCAAGGGGTTCATTTCCTAGAGGCGGGGGCATTCTCTCCTCTGGTCCTGCCACACTCCTAACGGTCTGATCTGCTACCACCGTATGGTTGGTGGTGTCTGTGGGCCCTGCAACAGTGACCCCCTGGGACGGGTACAAAGCAGGTGTCTGAACAGAGGCGTGTGGGGGCACTGTCGTGGGGGCAAGGCTGGGGCGAACGACAGGGTGGAAGAGCCTCAGGAGTCAGCCTCCTTCACTCACCCACACACTCTGAAGCCCCACTGTTCCCATGTGGACCACTGTGACCGTCTCCTCCTTCTCAGTCCCCCCCATAGGTCCGCCCAGCATCTCCCTGGCTCCGTCTTTATTCCTCGCAGCCAGAGGAAAAAGGCAAATGTGATCACACTACTGCCTTGCTCACAGCCCTCTAGGGCCTTCCTGATGACATTTGAAATAAAGCCCCGCTGGGTGGCACACTCCTAGTAGTTGGGAGGCTAACACAGATTCCTAGTAGTTGGGAGGCTAAGACAGAAGGTCACAGGTTTAAGGCCAGCCTCAGCAACTTAGCGAGGCTCTCAGCAACTTAGCAAAACCCTGTTTCAAAATAAAAAATTAAAAAAATAAGACTGGGGGTATACCTCAGAGGTAGAACACCCCTGGGTTCGATCCCCAGTATCACAATAAATAAATAAATAAAATTTAAAAACCCAACCAGGCTTGGTGGTGCATGCCTGTAATCCCAGTACTTGGGAGGCTGAGTCAGGCAGATCACAGATTCAAGGACAGCCTCAGCAAATGTAGCCAGACCCTGTTACAAAACAAAAAATAAAAAGATCTGGGGGTATAGCTCAGAGGTAGAATGCTCCTGGGTTCAATCTCTGGAACCACACACACACACACACAGAGAGAGAGAGAGAGAGAGAGAGAGAGAGAGAGAGAGAGACCAACCCAGGGCTGACAGCATAGCTCAGTGGTAGTGTGCTTAGCAGGTGTGAAGCCCTGGGTTCAATCCAGCACTGGGAAAAACAACAGATCCCTTACCCTGGCTCTCTAGGCCTTGCATGATCTGGTCCCTGGGGACCCCTTGACTACTAAGCCTATGCTCTGCCCCCCAACTCCCTTTCTGCCAAGTCAGTGGTCGCTCCTCCTCCTCCCCCTCCCATCCACCTTCTTCTTCTTGTGCTGGGCCTCTCTACCACTGAGTTACATCCCCAGCCCTTTTTATTTTGAGTCAGGGTCTCATTAAATTGCCCCTGCTGGCTTTGAACTCGTGATCCTCCTGCCTCAGCCTCCTGAGTTACTGGACTCACAGGAATGCAACACCACACCTGGCTTCAGCCAAGCTGGCCTTCAAGGCTGGGAACGCCACGTCTGTTCCCAGCCTTTGGTCTTTGCTGTCCCCTCTAAGAGGGGCCCTGTTCCCTCGGATCTGGGCGCATCTCACTCCTTCTTCCCCTGTTCAAACCTGCCCTCCTCAGGCAGGCCTTCCAGGGGTAAAACAGTAATCCTCTGATGGCTAACTGTATGTGTCAACTTGACTGGGCTAAGAGATGCCCGAGAGCTGCTAAAACATTACTTCTGGGTGTATCTGTGAAGGTGTTTCTGGAAAAGATTACCGCGTGAATGGGTAGACAGAGTAAAGAAAGGTGACCTCACCAATGTGTGTGGGTATCATCCAGTCCCTGGAGGGCCCGAACAGAACAAAAAGGCAGAGGAAGCTGGGACATCCACCTTCTCCTGCCCAGGGACACAGCAGCTTGGGTTCCCGGCCTCTGCACTTGGACTGGAAACAGCGCTGGTTTCCTGGGCTCCAGCTTGCAAGTGGCAGATGGCTGACTTCCGGGCCTCCACAATTCTGTGAGCCAATCCCTCACAGGGATTCTCTTTCTATATAGCTCTAGATAGCTTATCGATTCCGTATCTCTGGAAAACACTAATACATCTCTCTCTCTCTCTTTTGTTGTTTTTGGTGCTGGGGATGGAACTCAAGCCTTCCCGCATGCTAAGCACAGACTCTATCACTGAGCTACACCCCTAACTCCAAAGTCTTCTCTCTTATTTCCTTTCCTATCCATTACCAGAAATTATGCTTAATTGCTTATCTCTTTCTCTCTGTGATGAGAAGGGCCTTGCCTTTCTTGTTCCCTGCTGACCCTGGTGCCAGGTATATGCTCAGAGATGTTTGTTGATTGACTGATGGATTGGTCAGGACCTTGGAGGTACTCACGGCGAATAGCCCTCAGCCTTGGGATGATGCTGGGGCTGGCAGGGGGGCTGGCCCCATCGGATCCTTTCCGCTTGTCCAGGGTGGGAGAGGCCTGGACTGTGATCTTATGCTCAAAGCCTGCAAAAAAGGAGAGATGCTTCTAAGCAAGTGGCTCCGCGGTAAACGAAGGGAAGTTTTCCTTGTAGAATTATGGAAGGAAGGAGAGCAGGGGCATACCACATTTGTCATTCCTTAATGCAGTGGTTCTCAAAGTGTGGTCCCCGGACCACAGCATCAACATCAGCTGGAAGCCTCTTGGAAATGCAAATTTTTGGGCTCTTCCTTAATTAGCATATCTCCCTTAATTAGCATATCTGGGGGTAATAACTACTAGATTAAGAACCTAGGCCTGAGGGTCCGAGATGGTAGCCATCAGCTACATGTGGCAAAGGAGCACTGGAGTTTAATCTTTACTTATCTAGTTGTAATTAATTTAAGTTTAAATTTTGAAAAAGATACTTAATTTGGTTATCGGAAACATAAGTATTCTTAGAACAATCTGGGTGTGCGACACTAGTTTCTCTGACTCTCAATTTTATGAAATCTAAGTCTGGGTAAAAATAATAAAAAAAAATTCAGCCAGGAGTGTTGGTGCACACCTGTAATCCCAGTACTTGGGAGACTGAGACAGAGGATGGCAGGTTTGAGGCCAGCCTCAGCAATTTGGTGAGACCCTGAGCAACCTAGTGAGTCCCTGTTTCAAAACAAAAAATAAAAAGGGCTGGGGGTGTAGCTCAGTGATTGAGGGTCCCTAGATTCGATCCCCAGTACTGGAAAAACAAAACAAAAGATACTAAAAAACGTTAGGAGATAGAACTGTAAAGAAAACTACAGAAGTGACTGTCCCAAAAGTCAGGACAGGGCCCACTCTGAGGGGGTGGCATGAGGCTGTTTGGAGTGGCACATGGAAAGTCCCTGGGCTGGCTGTGAGGGCCTCTGCTTTCATGGGGAGTCATTAGCCTAACTCATTAAGCCCTACAGGGTTTTTGTTTTGTTTTGTTTTTTGGTAATTTTCTTTTTTTTTTTGTGGTACCGGGGATTGAACCCAGGGGCGTTCTACCTCCGCACTACACCCCTGGCCCTATTTTTTATACTTTATTTTGAAACCGGGTCTCACGAAGTTGCGGAGGCCTCACTAGGCAGAGAGAGAGAGAGAGAGAGAGACAGAGAGAGAGACAGAGAGAGTGTGCGCGCTGAGGCTGGCGAACCCCGATCCCCTGGTCTCCGCCTCCCAAAGTACTGGGATTACAAGCGTGCGCCACCACGCCCAGCTTGTTTTTTGGTAATTTTCTAAATGTGATTTAATAATTTATTTTTTGCAGTACCGGGGATTGAACCCAGGGGCATTCTACTTCCGAGCTACACCCCCAGCCCTATTTTTTTTTATTCTTTATTTTGAAACAGGGCCTCACTAAGTTGCTGAGGCTGGCTGTGAACCAGGATCCTCTGGTCTCTACCTCCCAAGTACTGGAATTACAAGTGTACACCACCACGCCCGGCTAAATGTGATATATTTAGCAATAAAAAAATTTTAAAAGGGGCTGGGGGTGTAGCTCAGTGGTAGGGCACTTGCCTAGCATGCCCAAGGTCCTGGATTCAGTTCCCAGCACTCAGTGGGGAGGGAAGAGGACTGGGGGTGGCTCAATGGTAGAGCACTTATCTAGCATGCAAGAGGCCCTGGTTCAATTCCCAGTACAGCAAAAAGAAATAAAACAAAATAAAATAAAATAAAAGGAAGAGATAAGCCCTAGGTTAGGGTCGCTCCCGGCAGCCTCTTGGGGGATGCGCAGGGTCAGGGGTGGTACCCGAGGGCAGGCTGATGTGGCTGCCGCCTTCCCGCAGCTTGAGCAGGCGGCTGCGCTTGAAGTTGCCCTTGCGTTTGCGGACCCGGGGCTTCTCCTGGCTCAGCTGGCACATGAGCAGGTGCAGCTCACGCTCCACGATGTCCATTTCGCGCTCCGCCAGCTCCTGCTCCCGCCGACGCAGCTGCTCCTCCTGGAAGCGCTGCTCCTGCGCCGCGCGCAGCAGCTCCTCCTCGCGGCTGCGGAGCTCCTGCGGGGGAGGCCGGGCAGGTCGTCAGGGGCTCTGCACCAGGGAGGAGCCCCGCACGAGGGCACCCTGCTGTGAGGCACACTGGGGTCACACTCCCTCTCACACTTCACTCGCCAAGCTGGGTGCCAGGGCGGGGACTGTGTTAGCCCAAAGAAAGGGGTGCCTGCCTTTCTCTCCTTCCTTGCTTTACTTTAATCTTTTCTTTTTCTTTTTCAACTCTTCAATTTGGAAAACTCAAACATCCACAAAAGCAAAGAACAGCGCACCTCCCACGTACTCATCATCCGACCTCAACAATGATCTAGACTTTGCAAACCTCATATCCCCTCCTTCTCTCCTCTCGCCCTCTCATTTTTGCTGTAGTAGTTTAAAGCCAATCCCAAGCATCATGCAGTATCACCTGTAAGTACTTCAGTACAGGGTGCCTTTTCTTATTAATCCAACAGGAGGCTGTCTTTCTTAATATGCAAAAAGACCCTGCATGGACCCAAAGGCTGGGGTTCAGGGGGCGGGTTCTGGGCTGACAAGGCTCCTGCCCCTCCCTCCCCGCCCCTGGCTTCACCTTCTCCTTGGTCCGAAGGTCGTCGAACATGTGCTGAATCTCCAGCTTCCAGTCTTCCTGCAGCGAGTGGAAGGACTCCAGCGGCATCTGGAACAGGGCTGACTGTTCAATGACTTCAAGCCGCTTCAAGATGCTGCCGAAATCGGGCCGCCCGTGTGGGTCTGGGTCCCAGCACTCTGGGGTGGGAGGGGGAAGGACAGTGACAGGTGGGGGTCAGCAGTCACACTGGGGAGGCAGTCCGCTCAGAGGAGAGATGGTGGGGACTCTGGACAAACAGCTTCCATGGAGCCAAAGGGAAGGGATTCAAAGCCAGGCTTCTGGCGACATCTCGCTCTGACATGCTGGGAGAGCCGCGCAGGGCCCGCTCCCTATGGAAGGGCTGGGGGCAGAGTCGAGGATCAGGCAGGAACCCCAGGCTAACAAATCCTGTCAGGGTGCCCTCAAGAGCTCTGGGCCTAACCAGAACGAGGGTCTGGGAAGCCCCGGGGCCTGCTGTGTGGGAGACCGTCCATAGTCCACTGTGTTCCAGAGCCTTCTGCCTCACTCCTGGGCACACTGGTATGGATGGGTGTGAAAGGAAGAGGACCGGGCCCACGGGCCCCTGCCACCCCGAGCTGAGCCTACCCTCTCCACGGGGCCCTGGCTCACCCTCTAGTAGGCGGGCAAAGGGCTCGGGGCACGTGGAGGGGATGGGCAGCGTCAGCTTGTTCATAGCCACACCGTATGCCACGGCCAAGGCGTCGATTTCACGGTAGGGGACCTCACCCGTCAGCAGCTCCCAGAGCAGCACCCCGAAGCTGCAGGTAGGGGAGAGGGAGGGTGATGCTGCAGCCCACCCCATCCTCGCCTACACCCCAGCCTGCCCCTGCTCCGTAGGGGGCCTCCCTACCCCACATCCAGCCCAGCAGGTGAGGCCACAGAACCCAGCCACCTCTGTGGGCCTGTTCTCAAACAGGTGGGATGGGGTTGGCGCTGATGTCACCCCTTTGCTGCCCGTCTGAAGACCTTCAGTGGGTCCCTGTGCCCAGTGGGCAAATTCATCCTCTTTTTTTTGGGGGGGGGTTCTGGAGATTGAACCCAGGGTTACTTTTATTTCTACCCTTTATTTTTTATTTTTATTTTATTAATTTTTTTATGGTACTGGGGATTGAATCCAGAGGCATTCTACTTTCAAGCTATACCCCAAGACCGATTTTATTTATTTGGTAATGGGGTCTTGCTAGGTTGATGAGAGTCTTACTACTTGCTGAGGCTGTCCTCAAACCTGCGATCCTCCTGTCTCAGCCTCACAAGTACTGGGATTAAAGGCGTGCACCACCACGCCCGGCTTTTTTTATTTTTAAAATTCTGAAGCCAGTTGTGATGATACACACCTGTAATCCCAGTACTTGGGAAACTGAGACAGCAGGATTGCAGGTTCAAGGACAGTCTCAGCAAGTAGCAAGACTCTCAGCAATTTAGCGCAACCCTGTTTCAAAACCAAATAAAGAGCCGGGCGTGGTGGCACACGCTTGTAATCCCAGTACTTGGGAGGTGGAGACCGAAGGATCCAGGTTCGTGGCCAGCCTCAGCTACTTAGTGAGGCCCTCTGCAACTTCGTGAGACCCGGTTTCAATAAAGGATAAAAAATAGGGCCGGCGGTGTAGCTTGGAGGTAGAATGCCCCTGGGTTCAATCCCCAGTACGGCAAACAAAAAACAACAACAAAAAAACAAATAAAAAAGCTGGGCGTGGTGGTGCATGCTTGTAATCCCAGTACTTGGGAGGCTGACGGAGGATCCGGGTTCGCGGCCAGCCTCAGCTACTTAGTGAGGCCTCCACAACTTAGTGAGACCCTGTTTCAAAATAAAGAATAAAAGATAGGGCTGGCAGTGTAGCTCGGAGGTACACTGCCCCTGGGTTCAATCCCTAGTACCGCAATAAATAAATAAATAAATAAAAACAGCTGGGGGTGTAGCTCAGAGGTAGAATGTCTCTGGGTTCAATCCCCAGTACCACACACAAAATTTTTTTTTAAATGGTCTCTCTAAATTGCTGAGGCTGGCCTCAAACTTGGAGTCATCCTGTCTCAGCCTCCCAAGTACTAGGATTACAGGCATGCACCTCACGCCAGGCTCAAAGTGTTTGATATGTTGGCGTGTTGGCGTGTGTGTGTGTGTGTGTGTGTGTGTGTGTGTGTGTGTGTTTTACTGGGGATTGAACTCAAAGCCTTGTACATTCTAGGCAAGGTTCAACCACTGAGCTACATCTCCAGCCCAAGAAAGTTTTTTTATTTATTTTTTAGTGTGGTGCTGGGAATTGAACCCAGGGCCTCGTTTATGCTAAGCAAGGGCTGTACCACTGAGCCATGTAATCCCAGTACATAGGAGGCTGAGACAGGAGGCATGCTTGAGGCCAGCCTCAGCAACTTAGCAAGACCCTGTCTCAAATCATTAAAAGGGTTGGGGAAGGCCAGGCGTGGTGGCGCACGCTTGTAATCTAGTACTTGGGAGGCTGAGACTGGAGGATCTGGGTTCCCAGCCAACCTCAGCTACTTAGTGAGGCCCTCCACAACTTCGTGAGACCCGGTTTCAAAATAAAGTATAAAGGCCGGGCGTGGTGGCGCACGCTTGTAATCCCAGTACTTTGGGAGGCGGAGACCAGAGGATCCGGGTTTGCAGCCAGCCTCAGCTCTCTTGCTCTCTCTTTCCCTGTCTCTCTCTCTCTACTTAGTGAGGCCCTCCGCAACTTCGTGAGACCCGGTTTCAAAATAAAGTATAAAAAAATAGGGCCGGGGGTGTAGCGTGGAGGTAGAACG
>PVJS01017891.1:0-35583 GCA_004027185.1 Glis glis | reverse complement strand
CTTCCTTTTTTTTTTTTTGCTGTTCTGGGGATTGAACCCAGGGGCAGTCTACCTCCGCGCTCCGGCCCTATTTTTTTTATACTTTATTTTGAAACCGGGTCTCACAAAGTTGCGGAGGGCCTCACTAGGTAGAGAGAGAGAGAGAGAGAGAGAGAGAGAGAGAGAGAGAGAGAGAACGCGCGCGCGCGCTCTGTCTGGCCGCGAACCCGGATCCTCCAGTCTCTGCCTCCCAAAGTACTGGGATTACAAGCATGCGCCACCACGCCCGGCTTCCCATTTACTTCTTTACCCAATTATATACTTATAACATTATGGTCCTATGGATTTAGAGTCATTATTCAATACCATTATTATGTTCCCATTTATTTAACATTAACAGTGCCATTAGGTACTTAAAAGCGTAATTTGAAATGTAAGGTACCCACATCTAATATCTATCTGGCTTACTATCTTCACTTGCAAGGGGAAATGAAAATTTTCTCAATATTATAACTTGGATCAGAATAAGATTTTAAAATAATTTACATAATTCAGATATCAAACACTGAAAGCGTATTTCCAAGTTTCTGCCAATTAAAGGGCTGGGAGAGACTAGACTACAGAACTGGCAGAAGGCCACCATCAAGCATTCAGGGCAAAAGGACAGATTGCATTCTGTTGCTGGAAGTCAGGATGAGTGCCTAAGTGGAAAGATTCTTTTTCTGTTCACACTTCTGACACCATGTGTGGACTTTCTACATCAAGCAATTCTCCAATTCTGTGGATATCAACTGGGTGTCTTACAACATAATTCTGAACTAACTACTCAGTAACTGAGACCACAGGACAGGGGCCCAGTCCCTCAAGACAGCCCTCACTTCAGACACCAGTTGCAAGTCCAGGCCTCCCATAGTTCTGACCAACTAGCTATAAATGAAGGGCCCCCATGACCCCTACTCAGGTTGAATAATTTGCTAGAAAGGCTCAGAGAACTCAGGGAAACACACATCTGTTTATTGTACAGGACACAGGCAGATGTAAAGGTCCATAGTATGAGGTCTGGAAGGGTCCCAAGCACAGGGGCTTCTGTCCCCTGGGAGTTGGGGTGCACCATCCTCCCAGCACACGGATGCAAAAACCAACCCAGAAATTCTCTGAACTCCGTACTAGAAATATTTTTATCTTCATCATGTAAGCATAACTGACTAAATCAAATCTCCAGTCCCACTCACCCCCTGGAGGATGGGGCTGAAAGTTCTGGAGCCTAACAAGTCCCCTTATTAGAACAAGACTCTCCTATCATCCCGGAAACGCCAAGGGATTTAGGAGCTGTGTGTCAGGAACCAGAGTGAAAGACCAAATTAAGAACAGAAGACGATCCTAGCACCCCTCTCAGGAAATTATAAGGGGTTCAGGAGCCCTGTGTTATGAATCAGGAAGAGAAAGTTTGTGTTTGTCATCTTGTTACAATCAAAATATACACATTGTTTATAAAAGTAAAAAGATGACTGAAACCAAGGAGAAAACTCTTAATCTACTCTTTCCACCTGTTAATAGTGATGTCATTTCAAAATTATTTAAATGGTTTTATTTTTTCCAGGCTTCAACTCGATAAAGGGAAACTGCCACAATTTTTGTACTGATATTTCTAAGGCTGTCACCTATAAGGAACTAAAAAACCTGCTGAATTCCAAAAACATTATGTTAATTGATGTTAGAGAGACATGGGAAATTCTTGAATCTGGAAAAATCCCAGGGTCTATCAATATACCATGTAAGTGACATGTATCTTTAAAATTATTAAGAAATACATATTTAACTCAATAACTTACTGGATCTAAAACTTAATTGAAATTCTTAATCTTTTCTTTCAGTGGATGAAGTAAGTGAAGCTCTACAGATGAACCCAAGAGACTTCAAAGAGAAGTACCATGAAGTGAAGCCATCCAAATCTGACAGTCTAGTGTTTTCCTGTTTAGCCGGAGTGAGAAGCAAGAAGGCTCTGGACACAGCAATATCTCTGGGCTTTAACAGGTGTGTAGATGAAATAAAAATGGATTAAAAATGTGTATTGCAATCTTTCATATCCATTCATTTAAAGAGACATTTTGGGAGCTGGGGATGTAGCTCAGTGGTAGACCACTTGCCTAGCATGTGCTAGCCTTGGGTTCAACCTACAGCACTGCCTGAAAAACAAAAAATAAAAGACATTTTAATTTATGTATTTAAGAATTTCCTAGCCGGGCGTTGTGGCGCACGCTTGTAATCCCAGTACTTTGGGAGGCAGAGACCGGAGGATCCGGGTTCGTGGCCAACCTCAGCGCGCGCCCGCCATCTATCTCTCTGTCTCTCTCTCTCTCTCTCTCTACCTAGTGAGGCCCTCCGCAATTTCGTGAGATCCAGTTTCAAAAATAAAGCATAAAAAAAAAATAGGGCCGGGGGTGTAGCACGGAGGTAGAACGCCCCTGCGTTCAATCCCTGGTACCGCAAAAAAAAAAAAAAAAGAATTTCCTGGGTAGTGGGGATGTAGATCAGTAGTAGAGCACATGCACACCATGTACAAGACCCTGGGTTTGGTCACCCCAGCACCATACAAAAAAAAAAAAAATCTTACAATCAGGAAAGGCAGGATAGCAAAACTAAGAGCCTCTATCTTTTCGTCTTACTTAAAAGCAACACAATCTTTAAAATAGGCTTAGAGTCTAGATAGTATGGTGAGTATCTCTAAAGTTCCTATCAGCCTTGTTATAAAACAGGAGAAAATGTTTAAAGCACCATCTGCTGTATGTTTTCAGTGCTCAACACTATGCTGGAGGATGGAAAGAATGGGTCACCTATGAATTTCCAGAGAAGAAACAAGAAAAGTAAATTTTGGAATCTATGTTGGCTCTTTCGTTATGCATGTGCAGCCTAGGCTGGTGCAATGAGCAAGAGAAAAATCCAGCGCTGGCACCAATGGTTAATGGTAGGGGATTCTGTATATCAACTATTTGTTCTTTTTCTCATCTGTAAATCAAGAATATCGACCCTCCCCTCCTTTCAGAGACTAAGATAATGTATGTGACTTGCCATGGGAATATGAGATTGGATTCTAGAAGTTAATTTTTTTTTTTTTTTTGCGGTACTGGGGATTGAACCCAGAGGCGTTCTACCTCCGAGCTACACCCCCGGCTCTATTTTTATCCTTTATTTTGAAACCGGGTCTCAGAGTTGCGGAGGGCCTCACTAATTAGCTGAGGCTGGCGCGAACCCGGATCCTCCGGTCTCCGCCTCCCAAGTACTGGGATTACAAGCGTGCGCCACCACGCCTGGCCTAGAAGTTAATTTTTAAGTAGTTCAGTAGTATTATAAAAGATGAAGTTACTTTTATTACATTATTATGTGTGGCCATTTGTGTTAGTATATAGCTTCTATTCATCAAAGAAGCTATGAGGTAGAACAGATTAACAAGCAGACTTGGCCTTAAAAAAAAAAAAGCCAAGAATCTGGGTCCAACCAGGTGTGGTAGATCTCAAGTTCAAGGCTAGCCTGGGTAATCCTTGTCTTAAAAATAAAAATTAAAAACAAAAGGGCTGGGGATGTAGCACAGTGGTAGAGTGCTTGCCTACCACGTGCAAGGCCCTGAATTTAATCTCCAGAACCATAAAACAAAACAAACCTGGGATCCACAGAAGTAGGTAAATTTGAATAATGAAAATGTTAACAGTATCCGAACACTGAAGGCAGCATTGTGACCAGCATGGTAGTAGTATAATTTGCAATTTAAAATTAATGATTAATATGGGGATAGAAACCAGAATAGTGGTTACTTCTGTCAAAGCTAGAAGATTAACTGGAAAAGGCAAGGAAGAAACTTTCTAGGGTGTATCTTGACTGAGGTATTGGTACACAGGTGTATATGCTTATCAAAACTCATGAAAGCAAACACAAAAGTCTATTTTTCTATTAGTAATTATACTTTCTAGTCCTGCACTTGTTAGTGTGCTTGGGCACTGGTGGCAAAATAAACCTGCTTTCATATCTGTGCTTCTTTTGTCCCATCTGATTTTCTGCTCACTCATGTACTCATTCAGGTCATGTAAGGCCAACAACTAACTCCAAGGACTTTTTGTTTTGCAGTACTGGGGATGGAACCCAGGGGCATTCTAACTCCGAGCTACACCCCCAGCCCTATTTTTTATTCTTTATTTTGAAACAGGGTCTCCCTAGGTTACGGAGGGCCTCACTAAATAAGTAGCTGAGGCTGGCCGCGAACCTGGATCCTCTGGTCTCAGCCTTCTAAGTACTGGGATTACAAAGCGTGCGCCACCATGCCCGGCTCTAAGGACTTTATTTGTCCTAAATGACATGGAAAGTCATTGGAGAATCTAGAGATGTAATCGCTTTGAGTTTCTGATAATGGCAGTCTAGCTCCCTGCCAGAACCAGACAAGCTGGAAAACACACACACAAATATTTCTGGTCGGTTTAAAGGCATTAATTATGGGCCGGGCATGGTGGTGCACACTTGTAATCCCAGTACTTGGGAGGCTGAGACCGAAGGATCCGGGTTCACGGCCAGCCTCAGTACTTAGTGAGGCCTCCGCAACTTAGTGAGACCCTGTTTCAAAATAAAGAATAAAAAACAGGGCTGGGGGTGTAGCTCAGAGGTAGAATGTCCCTGGGCTCAATCCCCAGTGCCCCCCAAATAAATAAAGGCATTAATTATTGAGGCAGCAGGATTTAAAGAGTTATGATCTCAGGAGGAAGAGTTGTAGTGGATAAACCAACATTGAAGAACTGGGCCCATCAAGACCGAGAAACCTGGGTAAATACATGAAGCTTTCAGTTAGAAACACTGAGTAGAGAGGAGCCAGAAGTAGACCAGCTTTCACAAAAACTTAAACTTGGAATCAACTAAATCCTGAATGAATTAAGGTGATCTTCCCGATACCTGAAGGACCTAGCAGAAGTAAACCCTGTCTGGTCAAAGATACCATTTACTAGCTAGAGCAGGGGATGGCAATAGTTTATAAATACTGTAGGCTTGTGTTGTAACTACTCAACTCTGCTGTTGTAGCACAAAAGCAGCCACAGATAATACATGAACGTGTCAGTGTGACTATAGTCCAATAAAAACATTTTTGGAGAGGGAATACTGGAGGCTAAACCCATGGACAATCTACCAAGCTATACCCCTAGCCCTACTTAATTTTTTATTTCTGAAACAGAGTCTTGCTAAGTTGCTGAGGCTGCCCTCAAACCTGCAATCCTCCTATCTCAGCCTCTCAATAGGATTACAGGAGTGTGCTACCACACCCAGCCCAGTAAACACTTTTTTATGGGCACTTGAGTTTGAATTTTATGTAAGCTTTATGTGTTGCCAAATATTCTTTGAGCTGGACATGGTGGCACACGTTTGTAATTCCAGTACTTGGGAGGCTGACACAGGGGGATCACAGGTTCGAAGCCAGCCTCGGCAACTTAGCAAGGCCCTCTGCAACTTAGTGAGACCCTGTTTCCAAATAAGAAATAAAATTGGGTTGGGGGTATAACTTGGAGGTAGAATGCCTCTGGGTTCCATCCCCAGTACCGAAAAAAGAAAAAAAATTACATTATTCTTTGAATTATTTTCCCACCATTAAAAAATCTAGCAAACATTCTTAGCTCAAGGCCAGGCAAAAACAGGTGGCAGACCAGATTTGGCTTATAGGTATAATTTGTAGTTGACTGAACCAGAACCACGAATTAGCCCTACAAATTCTCCTACACAATGTTCAGAAATCTATCAAAACTTATTAGGCACAGCAGTAAATAGGCTTTCATGATTGAAAAAATAGTAAGAAAAAAAAGACACAATACTGATCCACAGATCTACTACATATTGGAATTTTCAGACACTAAAATAACTGTGATTAATACATTCAATAATTTAGATAACAAAAGGAAAAATTCGTCAGAGCCATAGAAACACACACACAAAAAATATCAAATGGAAATTCTAGAACTTAAAAATAACTGAAATTAAACACTCAAAAGATGCTAAATGGGTTTAACAGCAGATCAGACAGAGCTGATAAGATTAGTGAAATGAAAAAATTAGAGGTACATACACAAATTAACATAGATGACTCACCATGTTTAGAAAAAGCAAATTACAGAAACATACTGTACAACATAATTTTAAAAAATAGGAAGTAACATTTATTATTTAGGTATATGGACACAAATAATTTATATAATAAATTATAAAAATACCAAATTCAGAATGGTTTCCATTGGAGAAAGAAAAAACAGCACAGAGGAATTAACAATATTGTTAACACTTTATTGAAGCAAGGGGTTAATAATGTATATTTTCTATATTAGATCAAACTTTATGAAGATAATTTCAGTTGTCTGTCATTCTTAAGTAAAAATTTAGCAAACTATTTTTTTGGGGGGTACTGGGGATTGAACCCAGGGGCATTCTACCTCTGAGCTATATCCCCAGCCCAATTTTTTTTTATTCTTTATTTTGAAACGGGGTCTCACTAAGTTGCAGAGGGCCTCCTAAGTAGCTGAGGCTGGCCATGAACCTGCGATCCTCCTGTCTCAGCCTCCTAAGAACAGGGATTACAAACATGTGCCACCACGCCCGGCTTAGCAAACTCTTATTTCTTAAACTGCACTAACTTGTACAAAACTCTCAACAGTAAAACCATCATTAGCCAGGCATGGAGGCACGTCTTTTGACTGCCGAGCTACTCCCCCAGCCTTATTTTATTTTTTTGTGATACCGGGGATTGAACCCAGGGACATTCTACCTCTAAGCTACAGTCCCAGCCCTATTTTTTATTCTTTGTTTTGAAACAGTCTCACTAAATTGCGGAGGGCCTCCTAAGTAGCTGAGGCTGGCTGCGAACCCGGATCCTCCTCCTCAGCCTCCCAAGTACTGGGATTACAAAGCGTGCGCCACTATGCCCCGCCAGACTAAACACATTTTACATGTTCAATAGCCACAAGGGGCTAGTGGCTATCATATTGGACAGTGTAGTCTATGATAATAATCGAATTTTTAAAACAATACATATCTTCAGTGGTTGATAAGGGATCGTAGGTTCTAGGCCAGCCTCAACAACTTAGCGAGGCCCTTGCAACTTAGTGAGACCCTGTTTCAAATTCAAAAATATAATAGGGCTGGGAATATAGCTCAGAGGTAGAATGCCCATTAACACACACACACACACACACACACACACACACACACACACACAGATAATTAAAAATTGGAACTGAGTATTTGATAATTAAGAAATTATTTTTTACTAATTCTTTTTTAGGCACAATACTTGTAGTTTTTTTTTAAATAGCCATTATCTCTTAGGAGTATGTACTAAAATATTTATAGATGAAATGATAAAATGCCTGAGACTTGCTTCAAAATAATATGCAAGTTGGGGATAGTGGAGTGGGTGTTCAAATAAAATGAAATTGGTTATGAATTGATAATTGTTGAAACTGGGTGACAGGTACATGGATACTCACTACACTGCTTTATCTGCTATTACATGTTGCTTTCAATTGTCCACAATAAGAGAATGCAAACAAAACTATGAGGCATATGTATTAAATTAAAAAATAAACTTAAAAAGCAAAGGTAAGCTTAAAGGAAAAATTTAATGATTGTGATAATCACTCTGCCCATCCAACCCAACTCCAACATTAATTCCTTCAGACGTGAGGAGAGTTTATTTCCAATGTTATCATAAGCTTAGCAGACCCAAATTGGTCATTGGTACTGATTTTACAGTCTCCCTTTCCAGCTCATCCAATTCTCTCCATAAGGAAGCACGACTTCTATTTCAAGGCTGTTTATAAAGCACTTAAAATTACCCCCTTAGCAAAGTAGAAAAGGTTTAAAATTTGATACTTATCTAAAGAAGAATTCTCAGAAAACAACATATGGGAAATCCAAAATGAGGAATTCAAGACATTAGTCAATATAGCTGGAGAACTTACTTTTATTCTTGCAGTCTTATACTAGGAAGTCAACATTTAATAATCCATTGTTCACAACTGATTTATAGAAAAATTTAATTCTAAAATTGTACATTAATATCCTATGACTCCAAGTTTTACCACTCTCCTTCAAGTCTGAAGAAAATGATTAATTTACTAAGTTCAACAGACAGCACAATCCCACTGACAGAACATTTAGTCTGAAGTCCTACACTCACATGAGAATTAAGAATAGCCAGTATCAAACTGGCCTGAAACCTGATTGTATTCCTGGCTCAGGTTACCTGCAGTAAATCTTAAGTTCACACTAAGACACAAAATTAAACTAGGATGTGTATATCTTATAAAAAAACTTTTCACAGATTAAAAATTAACATTAAAAATTTTACCAAATTTTAACCTTATTTTGATGTTTTATCTGATTATACTTTCAAAATACCTGGTTAACTATGAATTACTTACAAATAACTTCATGTAAGATTTTTTTTAGTTTGCCCAGCATTTCAAAATGGTTGCAAAATTAATATAACTTTTAAAATGTCCATGTATGCTATACATATTGCACTTTTCTGGTAGGCTGGGCTAGTATCTTCCATGGCAATATACCAAAACTATTGAATAAAATACATTTTAAAATCAATAGGTACTTGATTAATTTCCCTGAAATCATCAACATCATTACCAAAATCTTCCAGGATTTTGTAAGATTTGATTCCTTAAATACAGTTTTAATGCTTAACTTACAAAAGGGGTAAAAACCCCTTATATATTGACTTCTTATGTCCTTTTCTTGGTCCCTCAATGACCAAAGAGAATTTTAAACAAATTACATTTCATGTTTCCTGGCTTAATAAAAAGCTACAATTTCTATTATCCAAATTAAGAAATAATATAATCAAAAGCTTGAAATGTCTATGTCTGTCTGTCTGTAGGTCCCCATAGAACCTTTCCAAACCTTTATAATGGAGAGATTGAATCAATTATGTATGAGAATCAAATTAGGTAAGGAAAAACTTATTTTGCAAAAATAAGATCATTTCCCAATATGCTTGACAGAAACAAGCTATTCATTTTCATTTGTGTTCCACTGAAGACATTACTGAAATCTGTCCAATGGTTTATTTCCAAGTGGTCCACTATGGAATTCTTCGGAATGTTTTAAGATTGGCTGTAGCTAGAGTTCTGACTTCCATTTGGACCCTGCTCTCCTTCACTGTTCAGATGGGGAAGAAAGAGATTTTATACCAATTAAAAGATTCATTTTCAACACCCTGATAAGCCTACTAATTTCTGAAGTTCATTATTCTCTACAAAACAAAGACATTCCTGATTGTAAGACACAGATGTGGAAAATTAAAATCCAGAAGACTAACATTTAGTTTTAAGTTTTTATTCTTATGTAACTTTGTGCTCTTACACATAACAAGCAGTCTGGAAGTTAGTGTCCATATACACTCAAAAGATTTAAATTAGGGTATAGGATATCATTGTTATTACAGGTATCACTCAACATACAGATTACAGCTTACTCTGAACAAATTTCCTACAAAATTAAATCTTATGTATGAAGCCTTATTCCTACTATTTAGGAAAATCAAAAGTATTCTTCCAAAAAAGAAAACCTATTGTCCAATGGTATAATAAAATTATATGTAATTACAACAAACCTTTATAAATCAGAAAAATATGGTAATTTTCTGAAAAATGTTGAATATTCAAAATAAAAATAACTAAAGCTGAAAGTACCAGTAACTGTGGCAATAGGATTATTGCCTTATCTTGTCCATCATCATCTTGCAGCTTCAGGCCCTGCCACTAGTGGAGAATCACTCAGGGAATTTCTGCAAAAAAATGCATCCAAAGGTAGCTGTTTGAATGACTGCCTTAAACAGCTCCTTGTTATAAGTATCATTTTTCCCCAAACTGCAACGTTAACTTAATCAGTAGTAATCTATAAATCTATCTTAGTATTTACAAATTCATCATCTTTCAAGATAAATGATTAAGATGGGTAGCATTTATTTTACTTCTCACCTTTTTTCCCTACCTCATATGATCTGATACATAAGTAAGGGCTGAGGACCACTGAACTAAATGGATAGATCCTATTTACAACAACAAACATATTAGCATGGGTGATTCAATATTTAACAAAATTATGTTATTGTGAGCTGTGGATTATAGGGTCACTCAAAAACCAAAGTTCTTAATCTTTACCATATCAGATCATTAAAATTTTTGAAAACTGTTACTGCAATTTATAAAATCGGGTACATGTGTGCATGTGGGAGGGATGGCAGAGTCAAACCAACTGCAGAATTCTCTATCCCTGAATTTCAGATAAACTTGCCTAACTGTATTGTTTAAATTTATGTATAATATAGGGCTATATGTTGAGGGATACCTGTAATAGACCTCCACTGCATTAGGAAAAGTTACTAAAGAGATGATTAGTGTTTTTTTTTTAAATGAGACAATCTATCAGATCACAAATGTAAAAAAAAAATTAACACAAATCATGAAGTTTTAAGAAAAAGATACAAAACAACATAATTTAAGAATATGATAAGTGAGTACAATATATAATTAAATAAATAATTAAAAATCTACAAAGTACCTGTTTGGTGGTGGTTTTGGTTTCGGCATCTTACTAAGAATAGTGGCCATCTCTTTTCTTTCATCAAAATTCTTCCACTGCTCGTATAGTTTCAAAATAACCCTGATTATTTCCAAAATCTAGAAGAAAGTATTTGAAAAGTTTTAAGTGGCAAAAACAAGCAACATTTAATATATATAAAAAATATATATCACAGCTGGGCGTGGTGGCGCACACTTATAATCCCAGTACTTGGGAGGCTGAGACGGGAAGATCTGGGTTCACAGCCAGGCTCAGCTACTTAGTGAGGCCCTCCACAACTTAGTGAGACACTGTTTCAAAATAAAGAATAAAAAATAGGGCTGGGGGTGGAGCCCGGAGGTAGAACACCCCTGGGTTCAATCCTTGGTACTGCCAAAAAAAAAAAAAAAAAAAAACCAACAAGGTATCTTTCAGAAAGCAGTAAAAAGATGAGTCTTTGAGTATTCAGGTCAAATTGGATAATTCTAACAAATCTGAAAGCAGTATTTTTTTTTTTTTACCATGCTGCTATTTAGGCTCCCCCCTCCCAGCCTCTTATCTTTCAACATGTATGCCCTATCCTTCTCTAGAACCTAGTTGGTTTCCTCTTGTCTGGGGACCTCTTAAAGTAAAACAAAATAGCGAGGTACAAAATTAAAGGTTCCAATCATGAAGGGATATGCCACTACGGAGCATACCTCTAATATCAATTGTTCTGAACAATTTAAGGGGAGGTAGTGCATATAAGACTTTTTTTTTTTTTTGCGGTACTGGGGATTGAACCCAGGGGCGTTCTACCTCTGTGCTACACCCCCGGCCCTATTTTTTTATACTTTATTTTGAAACCGGGTCTCACAAAGTTGCAGAGGGCCTCACTAGGTAGAAAGAGAGAGAGAGACAGGGAGGGAGGGAGGGAGGGAGGGAGGGAGAGAGAGAAAGAGAGCTGAGGCTGGCCGCGAACCCAGATCCTCCGGTCTCCGCCTTCCAAAGTACTGGGATTACAAGCGTGCACCACCACACCCAGCCCTATTTTCTGTTTTAGTTTGAAACAGGGTCTCACTAGGTTGCTGAGCATCTCGCTATGTTGTCAAGGCTGTCCTCGAACCTGTGATCCTCCTGTCTCAGCCTCTCAAGTACTGAGATTACAAGGGTGCACCACCACACCCAGCTTCTTCATGTTTTTTAAAACAATAAGCTTCTTAGCCTCATGGACATCGTAAGATTTCAGGCTGATAAGTAAACATGGCATGAATTTTATTTTATTTTTGGTTAACTGGGATTGAACCCAGGGGTGTTCTACCTCTGAGCCATACCCTATTTTACTTTTTATTTTGAAACAGGATCTCACTAAATTGCTGAGGCTGCCCTTCAACCAGCGATCCTTCAGTCTCTGTTTTCCAAGTACTGGGATTACAGGTATGCGCCATCACATCTGGCAACACGAATTTTGAAATGTTAAAGTTTATAGAATTTTAAAAAATACCTTCTCCATATCCACAGAAAGCTCAGCAAACCACTGTCTGGCATCTTTCTGTTGTACAACACAGGCTACATGTAGGCAAGCTGAAAAGAAAATGAAGAACAATTGCTCATGTTTAATGGCAAACATAGTCTTAGAATTAAAGATTCTCATAAATGTCTTGAATATTTTCTAACACTTAAAAACTTACATGGCTACACTTAATAATTGGTACTGACCATCTCATCAATTTAAACTGATACAGATAGAAAAAAATTACCAGACTACATTAAGGTTCTTGACATCTGCCCTTTCCTGTGTACTAGTTATGGTGCAAGATGCCTTGAGAGGGTGTATCAGAGAGGGGGAAGAAGAATATGATGAGATTGAAACACGAAAGTGATCTCTGAGCAGCAGTACAAAGTAGTCAAACTGCATCCACAACTCAGTGTGACAAAAAATCAATACACTAACTTTCAACAATGTTGATTATGATATCTAAATTAAAAGTAATGTTATCTCTACTTGTTTTTTGTTTTTTGCTTTTTTAAGTTATTAGCACATCGAATGATATGATAACTGAGCACACTGGTGCAAAATTCAGTGTTGTAATCAAATAGAGGCTAGAAAAAAATGTAATACATTATATATAATTATATACAATTGAAACTAACCAAGACAGTAAAAGAGCTCAAAGACAATAATCTACATCACAATTTTGTCTGAAACAATCTCTACTGTATAGCCTGGCTACCCTAATCCCACCCTTGCTGGTTAAGAGTTATATCCCCTGGTCTGGTTACCCACATGACTTTGTTAAGGATGCCGGTCTAGGCAAACAGCCACTCGAGCAGATGGTGATGCAGCTAAGTGGTAGAGCACCTGCATACAGCACGCGTGAGCCCTGATTCCATCCCCAGCACGACAAAAAAGAACAAACAAAAGAACCACCACACAAATGTGAACTGACATACATGTCCCAGGTCAAATGAAGCTAGAGTAGAGCTTATGTCCAGAAAGGACTGAGTGGCCAAAGGACTGAAATAATAAAAACAGGTACTTAAAATAGTGGAAAACGCCATGACCAGGGTAAATACTGAGCAAATCAGAAACAGAGAAGGTACTCTAATCCCAGACTGAGATGATATTAGGAAGGTGGTGAGGTGGGATGACATTAGAGGTGATACCTGAGCCAAGCTGAGAGGAGGAACAGAGAATGGCATATATATAAATGGTAAAAAGAGGCTGCAGATTTTACACAGCAATTGGGGGAAGCACTGGAAAGTTTAATTAGGAAACATATTCTGCATTTTAAAAAGCTTATTTTAGCTCAGGGGCTTTCAGCCTTGGTATTGTCATTTTTGGTTGGAAAATTCTTTGAAACTGTCTTGTATACACTAGAACACTTAGCAGCTTCCCTATCTTCTACCCATTAGATGCCAACAGCAACCCACCTCAGTGTGACAACTGAAACAATCTCCAGACATTGCCAACCATCCTCTGGGAGGAGAAATTATCCCTCACTGAGAACTACTAACCTAGCTCAACAGTACAGAGGATAGATTGGCTCTCTGATCTCTGAGAACAGGCATGCTAGAGACCAATCAGCCAAGGAGGCTGCTGTGGTAAACTGGATGAAAAGGAGAAGATGGCTATGAGGTTAAAAAAAGGGACAGACAATTGAAAGGAAGGTACAAAAGGTACTGGCAATCAGCTAGACAGGGCTACTGAGGGGGATCAACGAACCTAACTGCTGGGTTCCAACCAAGGTAACTATCTAGTGCTATTCACCAAGCTAGCAAAGACATTAAATGAAAGAGCGTACTTGGGGGCAAGGTGATGAGTTCCTGATCATAAGGTCTGAGGTGCCAATGAGATGTCAAATGGAGCTATGTAAAAGGGTGATGGATATAAAGAACTGCTCAGGAGTAAGTTCTTGGCAAAGATCCTACCTATGCATGTCCCAGCACTTCTTCCCACTGAACCCAGATGCTATGTCAGAATGTCTCTAAATCCAGTGCTATATAGGAGACACCAAGTGCTATAGAAGTTGAATCTGTTTGTTACCCCTGGATATAAGAAAGCTAAAAACATCAATATTTAAGGAATACTTGAAAAAATAGAAACTAATAATATAAGTCTGAACTAGTAAAAAAAAAAAAATGGGGAAAAAATTGAGAGGATGGTGTCATGGAAATCAACAGAAGAAAAAGGAACAGAAATCAACAAGTGCCTAGGATATAACAGGCATTATCTGGTGCTCTATAAACTATCCATCCCCTTCCCATTTTTACAATTAAGGAGACAAACTCAAGAAGGTTAGATGATTTTCCCACAATTATAAAGGAAGCAAGTTTAAACTTAAGACACTCTAACTCCAAAGACTGTTCTAACACACTACTTCACTGCCTTCCTCAGAGAGGGGAATGGACGCCAACTTCTCCTTCGCCAAGACAGTCAGGACCACAGATGCTCCTTTACTCGACCTCTGAGTATGGAACTGGGCCCAGGAAATGAAAGTCAGGCCCAGTTATTTTGTAAGACTCACGACTAACAGAAGCAGGCTTAATTCTGACCTTTTCTCCCTAAACAAACAAAAATGTTCAATTTAGACACTGATTAAATAATTTAAAAACAAAAAAACTTACCAAAAAAGGGGGTGGGGGGACAATAATCCTGATTTGTGACAGTTGCAGTTCATATTATTGAAAGTTCACATGCAAGGATTAGTCTATTACTTCATGGAACATAAAAACATAAAGTACAAGGGGTGAAATTTATTTTAGGATGACCTAAATAGGTTTATAACAATTCAACTAATAAAGGCACACCATGCTTACATACCTAAAGCTATCATGAAAGGAGGATACAGTAGGCAAAGATCCGTTCTGTAGGTATCATTCACTATCCTCCTATAGAAATGTAAATCATATTATTACTGAAAGCAGAACTACTTCAACTGATTGTACATTTCCTCCCAGAGAGGGCCAGATTTCCCATCTTTGTACACACATTTCTTTTTTCTATTACTGAGCACAGCTATAAAGACAAAATCAAGGCAAAAGGATAGATGCACGAATATGACAATAAGTATGCACATTAATATAAAATTTATATACTAATGAATAAAAGCATACTTTAAATTTTGAACCCTCACAATAAATTATATATAAACATTTTTCTAATTTTTGAAAAACTAGAAAATCAGAAAAAAATAACATGAATTTATATGTATGTGGAATACTACCAAAAAGTATTCTGATTATTTTAAACATAAATTCATTCTTGATTTTTATGTAAATAGCATATTTTTCACAAAATAAAATTTTAATAGGTATATTTATCAAACAGATAATTTAATATGCTTATTACTTTTAATATTTACAACACTATAGTTATTAAAATTCTAAAAGCATGTATTTTGCTCAACATAAAAAAATCTAAAATATCTTGGGGCACCAGTTTAATGACTAAAAATACCAAACTTCATATTTAGTTAGCCTTCTTATCTAATAAGTTACACTATTAATAACTTCCATTCTAATTACCATGCAAGGGGAAGCAACATGTCTTCTTGGCCCATGTCCTGCACATACTGGAGCAAAGGTCTATAAGGATGATACACTATCAAGCAACAATCCTAGAAACAGTTTAAAAAATGTGTATGTATAAAAACAGATTTAATACAACACAAAAACTTTATCATTACCCAACTGTATTTCAAAATGTATTTCAAAATGAATTTCTTTAACTCGTGCTTGCTTCCTTTTTATTTTCTTAAGCAAGCAGTATGGCAGCCCTAAACTCTACTATAAAAGTGAAGGCAGTGCTCTCTCTGGAATATACCTTGGTAAATCGGTTGGCAGTCATCAGCATCCATTCATTCCCTTAGAGACTCAAAGTGTCACATCTGCAACACACTGAAACCTCTTATTAGCCTATAAATCCATAAATCCCAACTGGAGGAGCAGAATTCTGCCAAAGACATAATCTAACTTTAAATAACACCACACACATACACAGACTGTGCACATAATTTCCAGTGGTTTAATGTCCTGCTTTCTTGTAATCCTTTTATTATAGTTACTATAGAATAACTTTCCCATCCAGAGTAAAATATACAAATTATTTTATAGGTTTCAGAGAGGAAATAGTGATGATGTCATTAGGTTACTATGATTTCACCATCACATATCACTTAGATGGCTTTAAAATGTATCTCCCTACAAATCATTGCATTAAGTAATTTCTGATTTCATTAAATTTGAAATTAACTTTTATACTATTAGTTATAAGAAAGAAACATACTTACCATTAGTTCTAAAAGATAGAATTCACATTCTAATATCTGTTAAAAAAAGTTACCAAATGTCAACAAGAAGCCTAATTATAAGAGTCTGCTTAATACAATTTACAGATACAGCAATTTACCCACTTTTACTAAGTTTTTTTTTGCGGTACCTGAGATTGAACCCAGGGGTATTCTACCTCTGAGCTACAACCCCAGGCCTATTTTTTATTCTTTAGTTTGAAACAGGGTCTCACTAAGTTGCAGAGGACCTCACTAAGTAGCTAAGGCTGGCAGTGAACCCAAATCCTCCAGTCTCAGCCTCCCAAGTACTGGGATTACAAGCGTGCGCCATAATACCCAGCTCTAAGTTTTTATATCAAGAAAATAAACACAGCTTATATTAGAATGAACATATAAAATTACTTTTTACCATTACATAATTAATGCAATTATGATTAAAAAGCATTACATCCTTATAAAGAAAAGCCAATCTCTTAAAATCATTCTAGTTTGGTGCTGCTGTGGATTGAACTAAGGGTCCCCCATATGCTATCAATAAACACATGCTCTACCACTGAGCTACATCTCAAGCCCCAGCAATCTTAATACTCATTTTTATTTAAAATATCCTGTAATGAACGTTGTGTGCATGTATACTTCTACCACCCTGAAACCCATCAAGATGTATGACAACAATGCACCTGTAATAACTAAAAAAATCTAAAAATAACTAAAAAATAACTAAAAAAAATCCTGTAATAACTAAAGATTTTTCAATATGCTTTCTACTCAACAAATGCAAAATGAAATGATCTCTACTTAATAAAAATATTATTTAAGTAGAATGAGCAATTCCTTTGCAAGTTGCAAAACAGAGGACATGCCTATTAAAATGTCAATAGCCGGGCGTGGTGGCGCACCCTTGTAATCCCAGTACTTTGGGAGACCGGAGGATCCGGCATCCGGGTTTTCACGGGCAGCCTCAGCTCGCTCGCTCTCGCTCTCTCTCTCTCTCTCTCTCTCTCTCCCTCTCCCTCCCTGTCTCTCTCTCTCTACCTAGTGAGGCCCTCCGAAACTTCGTGAGACCCGGTTTCAAAATAAAGTATAAAAAAATAGGGCGAGGGGTGTAGTGCGGAGGTAGAACACCCCTGGGTTCAATCCCCGGTACTGCAAAAAAAAATGTCAATAGAAATTCATCTTACAAAATAATGTAACTTGTCAAATATGGTATTCTTTTTCTTTTTGGTACCGAGGATTGAACTCAGGAGCATACTACCTCGGAGCTACACCCTCAGTCCGATTTTTTTTTTTTTAAACAGGGTCTCACTAAGTTGTGGAGGGCCTCACGAGGTTGCTGAGGCTGGCCACGAACCTGCGATCCTCCTGTCTCAGCCTCCCAAGTACTGCGATTACAAGCGCGCACCACCATGCCCAGCCTAGATATGGTTTTCATACTGTTCCATTTTAGTGGTCCTCAACTCCAGATGCATATTAGTATTACCCTGGGAAATTTTAGAAAATACTGGGACTCCAAAAGCCTGGAAATTCTGATTTAGTTTGGAAAGGACCCAACATCAGTATTTTTTTTGTGTGTGTGGTACCGGGGATTGAACGCAGGGGCGTTCTACCTCCGCGCTACACCCCTGGCCCTATTTTTTTATGCTTTATTTTTGAAACCAGTTCTCACGAAGTTGCGGAGGGCCTCACTGGGGGGGAGGGGGGAGAGGAGAGAGAGCGATCGATCGATCGTGCGCGCGCACATGTGCGCTGAGGTTGGCCACGAACCTGGATCCTCCGGTCTCCGCCTCCCAAAGTACTGGGATTACAAGCGTGCGCCACCACGCCCGGCTCAACATCAGTATTTTTAAAAAGCACCCAAGGTGATTTAATGGGCAGCCACGGGTGATAACCACTATTAAGTTTTTTTTTTAAATGTAGAAACTACTGAGCTTCAACTGAAAATAATGTCTACATTCTTGTAGTATTTGAAACTACCATTTCTAAAAGACTATTAAGTTTATTCTAATATAAAACGAAGCTACTTGATATATAGCTTTGACAGTGCTTTATCTTATATAATATAATATACTTACATGATTCATCCTATAAGGAAATTCCTTTGGAAAGGCATATGAAAATCTAGTTTTTACTGCAGAAAACAAACAGAAAAGCAATTAAACTGAGAAAATAAAATGAATTAAGCTAAAATTACTTTAACATAGTATACAGGGTAGGGCTAAATCATTTCAGTAGGCACTCCTGGCAATGCATAGGGATCTAGAGTTTTATTTGTTTTCAAAGGAGGGGAAAGACTGGGTGGCAGGAAGCCTTACACTCTCATCTACATTACAATTAGAGCTTCAAATTTTTATTTGATATATTAAGAAGGGGTTATGCTGCTTTAAAAAGAAAAGATTGAAAACCACTGGCTTTTATCATCTCTAAAACTTTGCCAACTCTAGAATGGTATTGTTCTGTTCTCCCTGTGGGGGAAAAAAAAATCTTCCATCTCCTCAAAATGGTATGAGTTGTACACATTTAAGTATTATTCGAAAAAATTATATTCCAGTCATTATATACAACATTTAATTCAATCAAGCAACTATTGACAGGTTCTAGGGCATCTGTTTTGTGATCATTCCATTTGTATAAGTGACTTCACAGAGATTAAAAGGAATTCTATTCTATGTACTATATTAGTAAGAATATGTTTTATAAATTAAATGTACTGTTGCTAATTTAGATAGGTAACATCTGCCAAGATTTGAAACCTAGAACCTTTAAGCTTGACATTAGGAAATGTGTATCCTTTCCTCTCTCCTTTAGTTAATTCTGAAAATATTCCTATTGGGGTTTCTGAGTTTTACAACTCCTTTTAATGTAAACAAGGTACAATGTATACAAGCAAAACAGGTGCTTAATAATGATAGAGAATCAATAAGGTAAAATTACACCTGTACATAAAACAGTGTACATAACTAAGCCCTGGACTTTTGATACCTAATGGCTCTACTGAGATTAGATTTACCTGAGCCTGTCAACCTCTCTCCTACTCCACACTAAAGTGGTCTGCATTTTGATTTTCTAACTTGTTTTGTTTCGGTACTAGAAGAGAGTAAACCCAGGGCCTCACACATGCATGCTAGGCAAGCGCTCTACCACTGAGTTACATCTCTGACCCTCATAATGTTATCCTGTGATGTGTTTTCATAGCCAAATTGAGAAGCTGAACGAACCACTGTACCTGACCTGATTTTTCTAATTTCTACTCCTCTTCTTTCAACTTGGAGGAAAATGCAACTCTCCTGTTTTATTATCCCTACCATTTGTGCATCTGTTTTCATTTATTCAATTGATAATTCCTATTTTTCTCATCTTAAACCTTTTCTCCTTCAGTAAATCTGTCTCATGACTCAATAATAAGCTCAAATTCCCCTTAAAACAAAATAAAACAAACTACCTAATTAAATTTTTCTACTCTCTTTTTAATAGACACTATTTTTGGAATTTTTGTTTTGTTTCTGAGGTACTAGAGATTGAACCCAGTGGTATTCTGACTCTGAGCTACACGCCAGTCCAGCCCTATTTTTTTATTTTGAAACAGGGTCTCACTAAGTTGCAAAGGGCCTCGCTAAGTTGCTGAGGCTAGACTTGCACCTGTGATCCTCCCAAGTCTCAGCCTGTCTCAGCCTCCCAAGTACTGAGGTTACAGGCATGCATCACTGCACCTGGCAGAATGGTTTTCAAGTACACAGAAAAACTGATTAGATGGTACAGAGTTCCCATATAGCCCGTTATGGACTCAATGTTTGTGTCCCCTCAAAGTTGAAACCCTAATCCCCAAAGTGACAGTATTTCAAAGTAGGTACTTTGGGGAAGTGATTAAGTTTATATGTGGGCTCCATGAAGGTATTAGTGTCCTTATAAGAAAAGAATGCTATCCCTCTATGACATGGAATCATGGCTATTCAAGGCTAGCACTTTAATCCTGAACTCCCCAGATTCCAGAACTGTGAGAAATGTGTTATAAAAACCACTCAGTCTATGGTATTTTCTTATAGCAACAGATTATGATAACTGCGCGCCAAATTTCTATTATTAGCATCTTACATTAGTATGGTATATTTATTAAAATTAATGGCCCAATGTTGTTATATTATTATTCTTTTTGTGTGTGTGGTACCAGAGATTGAACCCAGGGGCATTCTCCTGCAGGCTACACCCCCAGCCCTATTTTTTTTTTAATTCTTTATTTTGAAACAGGGTCTCACTAAGTTGCGGAGGGCCTAAGTAGCTGAGGCTGGCCGCGAACCCGGATCCTCCAGTCTCAGCCTCCCAAGTACTGGGATTACAAGCGTGTGCCACCATGCCCGGCTGATATATTATTATTAACTGAAGTCTATTTAATTCATATCTTTTCACCTAATGTCCTTTTCTTGTTCCAGGAACTATTCATATCTTTCCACCTAATGCCTTTTTTCTGTTCCAGGAACTCATCCAAGATACTACATTACATTTACTCATTATGTTTCTTTAAACTTAGTGTGGTTGTGATAGTTTTCCAGAACTTTCCTTGTTTTTGATGATTTTGATAGTTTCTAGGACAGTTTTTAGGAATATTAGTCAAAATACTTAGAAGATGCCTCCTCTACTAGAATGTGTCTGATGATTTTTGTGTGACTGTGGTACGGGTTTTTGAAAGATCTTAGAAGTGCCATTTTCAATATAACACATCAAGGGTCCACACCATTGGTGTACTTTATCACTGTTGCTATTGACCTTGACCACCTAGCAGAGGTACTGTTTTCAGATTTTTCCATTAGAGTTACTTCTTTTCTTGCCTTCAATCATGCACACATTAGAAGGAAGTTACCATGCATAGCCAACACCTTGCATGTGGATTTATACTACTCTTACTTGAGGGAGGAACAGCTGCATAAATTTGGAATACTTTTGTATAGGATGTTTGTCTCTTTCCCTTCATTTATTTATTTAGCCATCTATATCAATAGTATGAACTTATGGGTATTTACTTTATACTTTGGGTTATAATCCAGTACTTTTAAGGTTGTTGCTCAAATTCATCTAGCTTTAGCCACTGGGAATTCTTTCAGCTGCTTCCTTTGTCCTTTTGACAGGCACCCACTAATGCAGGTTTTTGGTTTTGAGTACTTCCTTCCTTACTAGCACTAAGAGATGCTCCAACTCCAGCTTGTATATTTCCTGCCCCAGACCTAGAATCAGCCATTTCTCCAAGGAGCCCTGGTCCCTTTTATTGGAAAATGGTTTAAAAACCATTTTCCAATAAAGATGTGGGTACTAAGTGAGCTCACTGCCACTGGGATTTCATTGCTCAACTGACAGAGCCAAGAAATTTACCTTTTAACCCATGTATATTCCTAAGCCTATAAATATTTCTATATGTAACAATGTGTCTATATGTAACAATGTGTCTGTATGTAACAATATTAGTTCATATTCATGTTTCCCAACTCTAATTCATTACCACATGGACCATTCTGGTCTCCTCTTTGCTATTCTGCAAATTCCTATCTCAAGAGCGAGAAACCTAGCTCTCAGCACCTGCCACCCATTAACATAACTGTTCAGTTACAGTATATAATAGATGTACATCAGTATCAGAAGTGGTAGATTTATGCCCATGGGTAACAACTTTATCAACTAAACTACAGTGCTTACGTGCAGATCCTGTTCCCTCTAGTATTACAGACACTATTCATTTCCCATTACTTAGGCCAGCCCCCCTCCTTTACTGAGGCTATTTCATATATAAGGTAGCTAGATTCTCCTTTTCTCAGTACCTACTCACTTCTTAATTCCTTGCAATTACCTCCACCTCTATAGTTTCTGATAAGACTAAGCTCACTCTGAAAGATCTGGTTTTCTTTGGTTCAGATCTTTTTCTATACAGCACAAGACACCATGCAAGACCCTTGCTTAAAATGTATCAAGTTTCAAATTTCTGTCACCGTCCTTACATTTTAAGAGGATGTTCTACTGATATATTTATACTTAGAATGTGCAAGATTAATTCTTTTCAGAATTAGTGTTTTGTCAGATTTTTCCATTTTTATTCTTTTTCTGGTACTACCTTCAGCTCCCCAATGCCCAGGCATAATACCTCAAAATTCTTTTTATTTTTTTCTTTACGGTACTGGGGATTGAACCCTGGGTCTCATGCATGCTAGGCAAGCACTTTATCACTGAGCTATACTTCTAGCCCCCCCTTTTTGGTAGCACTGGGCATCGAACCCAGTAGGGGGTAAGTGCTAGGTAAGTGCTCTACCTCTGAACTATACCCATAGCCTCAAAATTAAGTTTGATTCGTTTAAAATTCTTCCTTTATTCCTTTACGCAAGTCCTGCTAACTATTGCTCAAATCTGGCTTGCTGATGGGCATGGTGGCACACACCTGTAATCCCAGTCCTTGGGAGGCTGAAACGGGAGGATCACAGGTTCAAGACTAGCGTGCAAACTTAGACCCTGTTTCAAAATAAAAAAAAAATAAAACGGGGCTGGGGGATAGTGCTCAGAAATAAGAGCATCCCTGGGTTCTAGTACCACAAAACAATTGGCTTGCTTGTTCTTCCTGCTGGCTGCCAATATATTTGTTTAATCCTTTACTAGTGCTTACTTAGGTAACTTTAGCAACTTCAAAAAAACTTTTTTTTACCTTTAACTTGATAGCTTTTATTTCTCACAGTACTCCATGGTAAGTGATAGCACTCATTATAGTTTATAGTTTTATTGTATTCCTGAAGTTTTTTTTATTTTTAAAATTGTGCTCAGATAAACACAAAATAAAATTTTATCTCCTTTAACTGTTTTTAAGTATCTACTTCAATGATATTAAAAATGTTCACACTGCTGTGCAACCACACCACCCTGTGTTTCCAGAACTCCTCATTTTGCAAAACTGAAACTCTGTACCCATTAAACAACAGCTCCTCATTCCCTAGCCCCTCTCACTTCTGGTAACCATCATTCTATTTTCAATCTATATCAGTATGCCTACTCCAGATACCTCACATAAGTGGAACTACAGAATATTTGTCTTCTTTTTATTTTTAACTGGCTTATTTCACTCATCATAATATCCTTAAGGTTCATCCATATTGTAACATAGGAATAACTTCAAAATTTGTCTACTTCTACTCACCCTTTCCTCCATTCATCTTAAATAATTCTGCCTAATTCACCTTGCTAATGCACAATTTTGGCATCACACGTTTAAAAATAAAACTTTCAAAGGTACAACTACTATCACCAGAACAAAGTACAGATTCTCTCCTCTAGCACTGAAGCCTCTGTATTAACTGACCTTGGCCAGGTAAGGATTTTTCTCCACTATTTCCTTACTCACCAGTCACTGAATGCAACTCAAAGCATTTTCTATTTTTACCAAATTGTGCAATGGTCTAGACTGTCGTTCTCCTACATTTTTGCAGGTTCAGATTCTACCTTTCTTCACCAAATTCTTTTGTGCGTGTGTGCACATGTGTGCACACATGCTACTGGGGATGGAACCCAGGGGTGCTTTACCTTTGACCTACATCCCCAGCCCCATTTATATATGTATGTATGTATGTATGTATGTATGCATGTACATATGTATGTACTGGGGATTGAACCCAGGGATGTTCTTCCTGTGAGCTAAAACCCCAACCCTATTTTATTTTTTTATTTTGAAACAGGGTCTCACTAGGTTACTGATGGCCTCGCTATGTTGTTGAGGCTAGTCTCAAACCTGTGATCCTCTTGTCTCAGCCTCCCAAGTACTAGGATTGCAGGCATGTACCACTGTGCCCAGCTAGCCCTTTTTAATTTTTTAAATTTTATTTATTTATTTATTTATTTATTTATTTATTTATTTATTTGCGGTACTGGAGATTGAATCCAGGGGCATTCTACCTCCTAGCTACACCCCAGCCCTATTTTTTATTCTTTATTTTGAAACAGGGTCTCACTAAATTGTGGAGGGCCTCACTAAGCAGCTGAGGCTGACTGCAAACCCAGATCCTCCGGTCTCCACCTCCCAAGTACTGGGAATAAAAGCGTGCGCCACCAGATGGTGACCTTGAAGCTGTGATCCTCCTGTCTCATCCTCCCAACCACCAGGATTACATGTGTACACCACCATGCCTGGCTCATCAAATTCTATTTTTTTTACCCTATTTTTTTATACTTTATTTTGAAACTGGGTCTCACGAAGTTGCGGAGACCTCACTAAGTAGAGAGAGAGAGAGAGAGAGAGAGAGACAGGTAGAGAGAGAGAGAGAGACAGAGAGAGCTGAGGCTGGCTGCGAACCCAGATCCTCCGGTCTTCGCCTCCCAAAGTACTGGTATTACAAGCGTGCGCCACCACGCCCGGCTCACCAAATTCTATTAAACCTTGATGGATTCATCTAACAAGCAATCTCTTTCACTCAAAACACTTGTAGCATTCTCTGTAACTCCTTTATACCATTTATATTCTTTCTGTATTAATATTTTTACATGCACAACTTATTATCTTACCTTAAATTCCTTGCATTTATCTTGATATCCACTGCTGAGTCTAGTACAGTGCTTTCCAGCGATACTAACATTATTGATAATAACAATCCCCACTAAAGTTTACTGAGTATCATAAACTATGTGTCTCCAAATTTTTATGTTGAAGCCCTAACCCCCAGTACCTCAGAATGGGACTGTATTTAAACAGTGGACCTTTTAAAGAGGGGATTAAGATTAAATGTTGTCCCTCTATGATGAACAAGACACAAAAGGGCTGTATGTATGCAAAGAGAAAGGGCCATGTAAGAATAGCCAGAAAGCAATCATCTGCAAACCAAGCAGAGGGCTTCAGCAGAAATTAAATGTGTTGGTGCCTTGATTTTGGATTTAAAATAATACACTCAAGGCATTGTTCTGAGAATTTTATAGATATTAACTCATTTGATCCTCACAACAACCCTATGACATACATAGTACCTCTACCTTGCAAATGAGGATTAGGTTAAGTATAAAATTTCCTATTCACTGGTAACCAAACTTTTTGTTAATACACTTTTAAGCCTTTTTATCAGTAACATAAATACACCTTGGTAATAAGTATCTTATATTTGAAAAAATGCATTCATATATATACATACACACACACACACACACACACACACATCTAAAAAGTTTTAAAAATAGAGACCAATGTAAGAAAATAAAGCACTTACAATCTACTATCCAGAAATGAGCACTGCTAATATTCTGGTAAAGGTTTCTTCTAGTTGTTTCACAATTTAATAATCCACATTCCCCCTATTTCCAGACAGCAATTTGATAATTCATCAATGTGACCTATATGGTGTTTTAAACGTTTTGGGCAAACCTGATTACTAATTTTCTACCCTTAAGAATTTAGATATGACAAGGAAAAGATTCGATTATTATATACATCTCAGAAAGCGGAATACCCCCAAAATACAAAAATTTGGCTCACAAACTTTAAAACACAAAATTCCATCTTCTGCCTCTCCTACGTAGATCACAGGAATAATTTTGAAAGTTTCAATTATCTTTTTGCTTAATGTATAAAGATGGAACATAGTATAATGTTAATAACCTGTGTACAGTATTATATTTATAGTTGTTATCTTACAATGTTATTTCCTTTAATGTCATGTCTCGGATAGTTAAACCCTATCTTTTTAAAGAACTAAGGCCACGAGATAAAGCAACCTGCTGAAAGCTATGCAACTGCTTAGAGACAAAACACAGCAATTAAGAGACAGAACTGCGGCTAAAAGTTCTCTCAACTACTACACACTCAACATTTTTTTTCTGTATCACGTTTTTCAGTTTGGAGGTTTGAAAAGACATAATCCCCATCAAAGACATACATTACAGTTGCTAAAGAAATAGTTCAGTTACAAGAATGAAATAATGGCTAGTCATTAAGAAATAATAAAATACAAAACTGAATTATCTATCTTTGTTATAAAATTAAGAGCCACTGAGTCGATATTTTTGGATTGATAATTACTATTCATTTTTAACATTAAAAGTAATGTCATAGAGATAATAATATAAGTGATTAAAAACAACTTTTTTAACTTTTCTTTTGCCAAATACTCAAGTCACAGAGGTATTCTCAGGAGACATAAATCCAACTAATCTCTCATATGTCTCATTAACTAAAAAATATTTATTATTATGGAGCTTTCTTTAGAATTACATCCTTAAAGCAGGATATACTTTTTGTACTTACATACAGAAGTAGCAGCAGAAATCAATCTTGTATTTGAGACTACTCCAAATTCCTAGAGGAAAGTGGATGAGATCGGGTACAGATTAACCCAAGGGACCTGAGGTCTATTTGAAACAGTGTATTTCTGAGCTCCCCTCAATGTTTATAGTCTGTTCAGTTTATACCTACTTAAGGCATAAAGTATTTAAACTTCTAAATGTACTTGTTGCCTTTCCTTGAAATTGTCACAATTTTTTTTTTTTGGAGGTACTGGGGATTGAACCCAGGGGCATTCTATCTCCAAGCTACACCCCCTGCCCTATTTTATTCTTTTAATTTTGAAAGAGGGTCTCATTAAGTTGTGGAGGGCCTCATGAAGTTGCTGAGGCTGGCCGCAAACCTGTGATCCTCCTGTCTCAGTCTCCCAAATACTGGGATTACAGCATGTGCCACCATGCCCGGCTGAAATTTTAACAATTTAAGATAAACTTTTTTTTTTTTTGCGGTACCAGGGATTGAACGCAGGGGCATTCTACCTCCGCGCTACACCCCCGGTTCTATTTTTTATACTTTATTTTGAAACCGGGTCTCATGAAGTTGCGGAGGGCCTCACTAAGGAGAGAGAGAGAGAGAGAGACAGTGAGAGCCAGCGAGAGAGCTGAGGCTGGCTGCGAACCCGGATCCTCTGGTCTCCGCCTCCCAAAGTACTGGGATTACAAGCGTGTGTCACCACGCCCGGCTTAAGATAAACTTTTAAAAATATTTTAGAGTCTACACTTAACTGCAACAATACATATTAAGTATGCTTCCCATTCAATCAAACTTGGACTAACAAACAGATACCTCATGCCATTTAGTTATAAAATGTCAAATCTCTAAAAAAGATTTAGAGTTTATCTAATAAAGATAAACTTTAATATCACCCAAAAAAATCAAAAGACCATACAAACACACATTATCCTTTTTGGAACAGGAAACAAGAATGATAAAGAATAAGACCTCCAAGGTTAGTTCCCATTTTCTCTTTCAACCTAATGTACTATAAGAATAAAATTTATCAGGTGATCCATTTTAGATATATTATCTCTAATTTCAGGTAAATCTCATTAGTTTCTAAAGCCTCCATTTCGTTTTAAAACAGAAGAATAGAGAATTGGCTTCTTACCCAACAAAAGCAACTAATCTAAAAACTATCTACTCAAACACCTTCAACCTACATCCTTATCCTGTGTAGGGGGAATGTATGTATTTATATACTTATATTTAAACTTTAACCATAGTGAGTGAAAATAAAAATATGAAGCCTAAAACATCTTCCTAAACACCATTTGTATACAATTTCCATATAATTGAACTAAACATAGAAAGATTTGGTCATAGAGATAAAAAAAAATGCTACAACCAAATCTGAAAGGTTACATTTACCCTCTCTGTACTGCCTCCAGGAATAATTCTTTATTCAGAATTCTTAAAGCAAAAACTCACTTAGTAAATCATAACAGAGATCTGTTCAGTAAATCAAATAATGGAAGTTTTTGTTATTATTTTTGTTTTGTGGTGCTAGGGATTTAATCCAGGGCCTTGCACATGCTAAGCATGTGCTCTACCACTGAGCTTCACTCACAGCCCCAAATAACAAGATATTTAATGAACAAGACAAATTAAAATCCCCACATTATCTATAAGAGTGGAGGCTTATAAAGATTTTGTCTTGATACCCATTCTGGTTTTGTTTAAGATATGTAGAATTAAATATTACATGGTAATTTCTAAATAAAACCAAGTATTACATGGGAATACTTGAAAAAACATCCATAATAAAGGCTATGTGTGTGTGTGTGTGTGTGTGTGTGTGTGTGTGTGTGTGTTTTACTGGGAACTGAACCCAGGGGCATTCTACTGCTGAGCTACAGCCCCAGCCCTATTTTATCTTTTCTTTTGAAACAGGGTCTCTAAGTTGCAGAGGGTCTTGATAACTTGCTGAGGCTGGCCTGGAAATTGTGATACTCCTGTCTCAGCCTCCCAATAACTGGGATTAGAAGTGTGTACCATCACGCCCAGAATAAAAGGCTTTTATAATCACTTTCTTTTCCATTAAAGAACTTAACAACAACATAGCTGGTTCTGCCTCCTTAAAATACCTCTTGCAACCAGAAAACCTTAAGCCTCTAGAAAGCTTTAAAACTACTGCTAATACAGTGAATTCTCACTATTTAGGTATTAGTTGAGAAAGATGTAATGGATAAGCCTAAATAACTGCTAAAACAAAGCGGAATCAAAATGGGTACAAAAGAAATGTAAACTACTAGGATAAAAATCACATTCAGTATTTAAGAATAGAATTACTATTCTAAAAACATCATGCAAAAATAGACATAATACAAAGGTTTTGTAACACTAAAATGGCATGGATTAGTTATGAAATACAGTCCATTTTCATAAAATCTGCTTCAACTACCTGAATTTTAGCTAAAAGCTGATCTCTCAACAATACTGAAAAGTGGGGATGGAAGACATAAATCAGTCAGTGGCAGGGCTCTTGTCTAGCATGTGCAAGGCCCTGGGTTCAATCCCCAGCACCAAAACAAAACAAAACCCCCCAAAAAGGTAGTAAATAAGTCGAGCAGAAATTAAATTTCAGCTACCAGTTCCTATTTTTCTTCTCTCCCTCACCTAATTTTTCTACTCTTACTATCCCAACTTTTACTTGTTAGAATATACAGCTATGACTTCTACGAATTTTTGCCTTCCCCTTTGCTTTCCCTATGGCTTGGTAGGTAGCCAAACACCATGAGGCAAGGAAGGAAGACAGAAGGAAATAAGAGGCATATGGGTAAGGAGGGCCGTTCGCAGGTCACAGTAGATAAGCTGTGGCACTTAATGAATACTGCTTAGTGATGTCTTAAAGGCATTAGAGCAAAGCAGTTAAATTACAAGATTAGGAGCAAGACTCCCAGGTTCAAATACTGGATCTGCCACTTACTAGTTGTATGCTCTTAGGTAAGTCCTTAACCTCTCTATGCCTCAGTTCTCTTGTTTATAAAATGAGGATACTACTACTATATACCCCTTAGTGAGGATTAAGTCAGCATTTGTAAAAGCACATCATAAAGTAAGTGCAATGTTTGTTAAGTATATAAAACAAAGATACATAAAAGATATGCATACATTTCTTTGATTTTTGTATAATTTCAGTATTTTGCATAAATCACTATCCATTATTACCACTATCCTTACATAGGCAATATAAAAACCAGGCAGATTAACCAATATACTTTAATGAAGAATAGAAAATTATTGTATACCTCTACTTTGGATGCCAAAAACACACATGTAGGAGCCATTAATACAGGATCTATACTTTTCAGAGAATACCTAAAAAATATGATAAAACAAAGATAAATGTCACAAATTTTTAAACAATGGGGAAAAAATCACAGTAATTTTATGGCAAACAACTCATATATTTATACTATAGTTCATCAACATTACATAGGAATTTCAAATAGGCATAACATATTTCCAAAATAAAACAGCCCTACCTGGCATAGAATCTCTTGAAATAGACTGTAGCAGTGGCAATAACTTGTTGTCTTAATTTAAGATGTTCACCTAATGCTTGGATAACTAAAAGGAAAATAATAAAAGTTGTAAATGGATCATCTGGTATCATTATAATATTACCTTAAACAGTAACTTCCAGCAAGGTGTGGTGGCGCATGCTTGTAATCCCAGTACTTGGGAGGCTGAGACAGGAGGATCGCAGGTTCACAGGCAGCCTTGGCAACTTAGTGAGACCCTGTTTCAAAATTAAAGAATAAAAGAGGGCTGGGGGTGTAGTTTGGAGGTAGAATGCCCCTGGGTTCCATCCCCAGTACCACACACACACACACACACACACACACACACACACACACAGTAACTTCCATGCGTTTAAGTCATGACTATATTCATTTTTAATAAAGGGAAATACTTATACTTGCTATAGAGCTTTACTTCAATCACAGTGATCTAGTACTAGGATCTGAAAATTTATTTTAAAAAAGAAATATGCATACACAAACAAAAGTGAAATTATCCCAAAGCAAAATTTATTCTTACAATAAGAATACTGAATGATAGTCTTCCTCTATCTTCTAAATATTTTAATGCTTATCATAAGTATAAAAAGAAAATATTAGAAACCTATCAAACTTATTGTTACTACCATTTCATACAGTCTACAAAAAAAACCTATAATGAATCTTCAAAACAGAGAGAGGCTTGCAAAAGAGTCACTGAGGGTTTAGAGAGATCATGCGACAAAGTTATCCCACGACAAAGTAAACTTCTTCTGATGAAATCTCTTCCCTCTAAAGCAAATTTCTAAGGTAGAAGTAATGTCTATAGAGCCGGGTGTAGTGGTGCACGCCTATAATCCCAGTACTTGGGAGGCTGAGACAGGAAAATCACAGTTTCAAGGACAGTCTCAGCAAGCTGTGAGACTCTCATCAACCTAGCAAGATCCTGTTTCAAAATTAAAATAAAATAGGACTGGGGGTATAGCTTGGAGGTAGAATGTCCCTGAGTTCAATCTCCAGTGAAAAAAATAAAAAACAAAACAAAAAACAAAAGAAACCAACTATAGGATATTAATTCAAAGTATCATTTATCTTAAGCTGGGCGTAGTGGTGGCACGCTTATAATCCCAGTTCCTGGGAGGCTGAGACCAAAGGGTCCAGGTACGCAGCCAGCCTCAGCTACTTGGTGAGGCCCTCCGCAACTTGGTGAGACCCTGTTTCAAAATAAAGAATAAAAAAATAGGGCTGGGGGTGTAGCACAGAGGTAGAATGTCCCTGGGTTCAATCCCCAGTACTGCAAAAAAAAAAAAAATCATTTATCCTCAAAGTACTTTGCTTGAGCCAATCTTAAACTGGGTTGCATTAAAAAGGCTTAGGGAGATTAACACCTTCAAATTGTTGAGTGCCTTTATCTAGATCACTAAAAGGAAAGATAAATGAATTGAGTTATAAAAAGAATACATGTTGCTGGGCCTGGTAATTCACACTTGTAATCCTAGTACTTGGGAGGCTGAGACAGGAGGATCACAGGTTTGCAGTCAGCCTCAGGAACTTAGTGAGGCCCTCAGCAACTTAATAAGACCCTGTTTCCAAATAAAAAAGTAAAATAGGGCTGGAGATGTAGCTCAGAGTTAGAATGCCCCTGGGTTCAACACCCAGTACCAACCAAACATGCACAACAAATACATGTAGCCAGGAATAGTAGCGCACACGTAATCTCAGTACTTGGGAAGCTGACACAAAAGATCACAGGTTCGAGGCCAGCCTCTGCAACTTAGTGAGACCCTGTTTCAAAATAAAAAGTAAAAAGGGCTAGGGTAGAATGCCCTTGGGTTCAATCTCCAGTACCAAAAGGGGGGGGGGGACATATAAAAATGTTCAGTAAAAATTATACAAAAACACTCTCAAAGGTAACCAACTATCCCACCTCAACCAATTAAAAAAAAAGCAGTTTACCATTTGTAAAAAATATTTGCAATTTCCAATATTCTTCTTCTGAGAGAAACTTTAAGTCCTTTTGGCGCTCCTTCAACAGATCTTGTTTATCCAAAATCCACTGCAAACTAGAAGAAGTAAAGATGTTAAGTCATGCCACAGAAAATCAAAAAACAAAGTTACAGAAAACACTCTAAGACTGAGCAGGCTATTCATATTCTGAGAAGTACACAGTGCAAGAAGTAACCCTCAAAAGACAACATTTCTACCCCGTTTCTTTTTTCTTTTTTGAGGTACTGGAGATTGAACCCAAGGGCATTCTACCTCTAAGCTACACCCCCAGCTGTATTTTATTTTTTATTTTTGAAACAGCATCTCACTTAAGTTGCAGAGGGCCTTGATAAATTGCTGAAACTGGCCGTGAACCCACGATTCTCCTGACTCAGTCTCCCAAGTACTGGGATTACAAGTGTATGCCACCAGGCCAGGCTCCCCCCGTTTCTTGAAATGCACATTATCAGTAAGAATTATGTCACTAAATAAACATAAATATCCCTGAAAATAATTCTGTTCTAATCTTTCCCCTCTTTTTCCTCAGTATTTGTTACTAGCTTATATTGTATTTCAGTGATTCAAACACTCTAATAGGAAGATGAATCTTATAATGATGTCTTAGCATTTTAATTAGTAGCATGTTGATTCTCTTGGTGATACATAAAATAATGGTGAACCTGCCTCATCAATTGATGGTGCCTTAGATTTGATTAAGTGTATCTTTTGTCAGTTGTTCACGAGTAAGGAGGGTATTCAATTTTCCCCACTTCACAAAGTTCAATCTTGTTAAAAGGTGCTTTAGAATTTATTACACTCAAGCCAGGCATGGTGGCGCACACTTGTAATCCCAGTACTTGGGAGGCTGAGACAGGAGGATCGCAGGTTCACCGCCAGCCTCAGCTACTTAGTGAGGCCCTGTTTCAAAATAAAGAATAAAAAATAGGGCTGGGGGTGTAGCTCAGAGGTAGAACACCCCTGGGTTCAATCCCCAATTCCACACACACACACACACACACACACACACACACACACAAGATTTTATTACACTCCTAATCCCCTTTTCTTGCTTAGTCAAGAGATCTATTATTAGCCAGATATGAAATTGACATGATTCAAAAGAAACTATTCACCGCCGGGCGTGGTGGCGCACGCTTGTAATTCCAGTACTTTGGGAGGCAGAGACCTGAGGATCGGGGTTCGCGGCCAGCCTCAGCTCTCTTTCTCTCTCTACTTAGTGAGGCCCTCTGCAACTTCGTGAGACCCGGTTTCAAAATAAAGTATAAAAAATAGGGCCAGGGGTGTAGCGCGGAGGTAGAACACCCCTGGGTTCAATCCCGGTACCGCAAAAAAAAAAAAAAAGAAACTATTCTGCAACCTGCTTTTATCATTCAGTTATACATAGGAAGTCCTTTTAAGTCAATTAACTTCTTATTCAGCATTCTTTCAAACTGCTGCACAGCATTAAGTATGGATCATTATTTATTCAATCTCTATTGACAGGCATATAGGTTATTGTTCTTCATTATTACAAATAATGCTTATATCCTTGCATATTTCACTAATAATATAGCTGAAATAATTTTCTAGAAATAGAATTAATAGATCAGCTTTGGTGGTAATTTTGATACATATTGTCAGTTTGCTCCCCAAAAGTTATACCAGTTCCCATTCATATTAACAGTTCATATGAAGCCAGGCATGCTTGTAATCCCACTACTTGGGAGGCTGAACAGGAGGATTGCAGGTTCGAGGACAGTCTCAGAAAGTAGTGAGATTCATCAACCTAGCGAGACTTTGTTTCAAAATAAAAATAAAATAGGGCTGGGGGTTTATCTTGGAGGTAGAATGCCCCTGAGTTCAATTCCCAGTACCAAACAAAAAACCAAACAAACAAAAAACTAGTTCATATGTGTCTTAAAACATTTAACTTCTATGGGTTACTGCCAATCCTTCAAGTACTTTGAAAGGTGAAGTAGTATACCACCGTTTCCCCTGGCCCTAGTAGATTACTTCTGCAGTCAAACATCTACTCATGCCTTTATTGGCCAAATACAGTTCTTTCCTACATTTTTTTCCCTGGTGGTTCTGGGGATGAAACCCAGAGGCCTTCTAGCATCGGGCTACAACCCCAGCCCTATTTTATTTTATTTTTTGTGGAAACAGGGTCTCACTAAGTTGCTGAGAGCCTCTCTAAGTTGCTGAAGCTGGCAGCGAACCTGCAATCTTCCTGTCTCAGCCTCTTAAGTACTGGAATTACAGGTGTGCACCACCATGCCTGGCTCTTTTATACATTGTTAATTTTAATATGACCCTTATTCTAATGGGATTGACATTTTTTATGATTCAGAGATCCTTTTGATCTAAAATTTGTATACTGTGGATAATAAAGCACTTGTCAAGCTGCAAAAAATTTTCCCAGGTTTTTCTCAATACTTATCTATAATGCAGAAATCTGAATCACTTATTTATTTTAATCTATTCATCTTTTACTTATACTTGTTATGCATGGAAAAGGCCTTCCCTGACTCGAAAGTGATTTTTTAAAAAATATTACCCATATTTTCTAATACCCTTAAAGGCTATTTTCTTTCAAGTTCTGGATCCATCTGGAATTTATTTTGGCACAGAGTATAAAGCAAGGCTACAGCTAAGTATTTTTTCAAATGGTTATCCAAATGTCATTTAAGTATTTCCTGATTTATAATTCTATCATTATATTTGGATCTTCTTTACAACTTTCTATTTTCATTTTGTTTATCCTATTCCTATGCCCATGCAATCTGAAAACATAAAATTAAAAAATCAAAATGTGGTACAGAAAATACCCCCATACTACTATTCTTCAAAAAAATTTCTGCTGGGCATGGTGACACACACTTGTAATCCCAGTACTTGGGAGGCTGAGACAGGAGGATCAGGCTTCGCGGCCAGCCTCAGCTACTTAGTGAGGCCCTCCGCATCTTAGTGAGACCCTGTTTCAAAATAAAGAATAAAAAATAGGGCTGGGGGTGTAGCTCGGAGGTAGAATGCCCCTGGTTTCAATCCCCAATACCGCAAAAAAAAAAAATTACTCCAGCTTTTCCATGTTCACTGACAAAACTCATGAAAAAATATAAAGGAATAAGCAAACAAAATCACTAGGAAATACACTTTTAAAACAAAATATAAGGCACATGCTAATGAAAGGATAAATTTTGAGAGCACGTGCCATAGATCTTGTCAACGTCAAACTCCATTTAGGCAGAAAGTAGTGGCAAGGAGCGGTTAGCAGGCAGAAAACAAGCCCGACTTCCTCCTCGGAAGATTAAATCCACTCGAGAGGGAACGTGTATGACAAAGATCACAACGTTGATCCCCTGGACCAATCCCAGGCGAAAGCAAGCCACAACCGTTCTGAACCGGCAACCTCAGCCCTAAACGAGTCACACCTCCCACACCGGTGTCCACCTCATCGCACGCCACGGCC